>CAUYQU010097988.1:0-104828 GCA_963574635.1 Cheracebus regulus | reverse complement strand
AAGAATCCCATTCTCTCTCCCTCTTTCTCTTCCTCTTTCTTTCTCTCTTTCATTCTTTTTTTCTTTCTTTTGCTGTTTCTTTCTTTCTCCTTTTCTCTCTTTTTCTAAAATCTCTTCCTCTTTCTTTCTCTTTCATTCTTTAAAAAAAAAAAGCCATAAGATTAATTAGTACACAGTTATATAACACTAAACTACATGCAAGGTACTATTCTATGTGCTTTGGACCTACTTTCAAGTTGGAACAATTAATATCTCATTTTGGAAAATGGGAAAACTGGACCTCAGAGTGTTTAAGTAACTTGCTCAGTCATGCAACTAAAAATTTCTAGTCGATAATTGATCCCAGGTAGCTTAGCTCTCCTAAGTCTGCTGTTTTCCTGATCACAACTAAAAACTCAGTTCCACACAAGAATTCAGGCCCACACGTGATTATTACAAGTTTAGACATAAATATATCTTATTGATTTTTCCAATTAGAGAGAATGAAATATTGCTGTAAGAGTTCAGAAAACAAAGTGATTGTTTCTTACTGGGAAGTTAGGAAAAGCTTAATAGAAGCAACAGAATTTTCTGTAGACCTGAAGAACCAGGTAGATGTTCCATAGAAGACCAGAAGAATTTGTACAGCAATATGAATAAGGCAAAAAGTGAAAAGGGGTTGGGTTTTGGTTCTAATTTTGTTTTGTGTTTCTTAAACATGAGGAACAAATCAATCTGGCCAAAGTAGCCCTTCTAGGTAGAATATAAGTATCAAATAGGGGTAAAGAAACAGATTTGAAAGGGCATAGCCCAATCAATGTGTCTAAACTTCAATCAATAGGCAGAATAGAGCTGTTGAAGACTTCATAGCAGAGAAGACTTATTAGTGATAATTTATACATATTAATATGGCAGAAATAAAAGGATATGTGAATGGGGCATGTTGTCATTCTATAAAATGACAACATTTTATAGAAACAGAAGCTGCAATCTTATTTTTATTTTTTGAGACAGTGTCTTGCTCTGTCACCCAGGCTGAATAGCAGTGGCATGATCACCGCTCACTGCAGCCTCATCCTCCTGGGCTCAAGCCATCCTGTTGCCTCAACCTCCAGAGTAGCTGGAACTACAGACTCCTGTTATTATGCCTGGCGAATTTTTGTATTTTTTGTAGAGACAGGGTTTGGCCATTTTGCTCAAGATGATCTCAAATTCCTAGGCTCAAGTGATCCCCTCGCCTCAGCCTCCCTAAGTTCTGAAATTACAGGCATGAGGCACCACACCCACCTCAGAAGCAGCATTTTTTATTTCCAGAAAATGAATTCAAAATGTTCTTTATAGTTTTGGGGAAAGTTGACAACCTAATATGCTCACGTGGGCACAAAAAGGAAAATCCCAAACAAATGACAGAAGATAAGAAATGTGTTCCCAATTGGATCGCTGAGTTGGAATAAGAAGGTGAAAGGTAATCCCTATACCATTTTCAAATGTTTCAAATCTTTCAGCAGCCATAAAATTTTAGTAGTAAGCTTCACATTTTCTAAAATATAAAAAATTATGCCTTATTAAACCATCCAGCCTTCTGCTTTGAGACTTTTTCTGTTCTGTAGTTAGCAAATTGAGAAGTGGTATACAGTTGGAACAAGTAGGGAACTTTATCAAATAAGTCAGTGTTGTCTCCAGAAGAGGTGAGACATCACATATGTTGAATTTTACAGACTGCTTTCTAAAATAAAGATGGTAACAAAATTAAAGCATCTCTTTCCACTGAATGAGTTCAACCCATTAAAAGATGGTTTTTTGTTGTTATAATTCTTCTGGAAAGTGGTATTTTCAACTGCAGTGACAAAATGCATTTTTATTTTACTTATGGTTTAAATAGTATAATATGTCAAAGTTGTTGCATTGGGGATGGTAATCTTTTTTAAAGAATATATCAAAGGAGCACAAGATCTTTAAAACTGGGTAAATTTACAAAATATTTTTTCTATTAAAATTTGTTCAGCTTGGAAAATGTACAAGGTGTGTTCATTTTATATTTACATTTAGTCAATTTCATTTTATACTACATGAGCAAATTTTAATCTTATATAGAAGAAAAATAATCAATTTTCCCTTTATTTGCCCTTTTTTCTCCTCATCTTTTCTTCTCTCTTCTCAATCAATCTCCCCAATCCAAATGAAATTGCTCCAATTGAAATTTATAAAAAGTTCCATTACCAAGAAAAAAAAAAATCTCTTTTCTGGAAATTGCTACAAAAGAATTTCACCCTATTACTCACTCTCTTCTTGGCACTTCATTAACATCACTATTAAATCAGCCCCCAATTGGAATCCTGTATTGTATATGAATTATTCTGCATGAGTGGCCTATTGTAATTCAAAAGTCTTTTAAAAAAAATTTCTTTCAAGCTATATAGTTATATTGTTATTTAATAAGGCAGTTTTGCATTCATTTCCAAATCTGTATAAGGGACCTAAAGTAATTTTGAATGTGTCCTAAATTATTGAAGATATTATTTTTATGGTATAGTCCTTTCAAGATTCAAATAATCATTTGGCTACCAGTAATCCACAACCAATTGTCTCCACTTTGTTCTGTATACATTATTCTTTAATAAATTGATTACACTGGTGTGTTTCTTTATAAAATACATTATGGCATGTAAAATAAATGGAATAAAGCAAAATTATATTAGAAGCATCCAAGTACAGTAGCAATTAATATGTTGACTTCATAACTTAGATTTATTAATCACTATATATGCTGCTTAATGAGAAAAAATATGCTATTCTGAGGATGTAGACTTTGTCAATTAAGGTATATTTGGGTAAATACTAAACATGTCCAATATTTGATTAGCTGTATAAATGGCTCAAAACCCACTGAATAATTTACAGTTGTCCACACTATTTCCTTCTGTCTTGGAACCTGGATGATGCATAAGCCAGTTGCATCAGGGTAGAGCAATTAACTGGTAATTTGGAGCATTTAAATGGAATATTGGCTTGAGAGGAGTTCTTCTAGCCATGATGCTCACAGGAAATAGATTCTATTTATAATCTGGCTCAAAAAAATGACTCATGAAACAGTTTCACAGCAAGACCATATCAGAAAACGGTGAGCCCTTATGAAATTGCTTATCGGGAAAAAAATTCAATCTCGTCTAAGGCAACTTTATAAAAATAGCCAAATTAACTAGATATCTTTATTTTTACATCAAGTAGCATCATTTTAATATGCTGAAACAAAGTCCAACAGCAGACTGAGGGATACTTAGAAGCGTTACATATTAACAATTTATAACCTAATATCTTTTCCATAACTCATAACTTTAAACATACCTCCTACATTCCTGTTTCTGCTTTGATTGCTCCATTTATGCTGAACTCTGTTCTTAAAGGGTTTCTTCATCCTGACCATATCACCACTGCAGGAAATTTTTTTAGTCAGTTCACTCCAACTTCCTTCAAAGTCTAACAGAATTACGATACAGAAAAAATTATCTGAAGGATATGTACCCCATCTTCTTGTCAAGAAACCTTAAATCTTATCATTTAAGAAAAATCAGACCTACAAGAGAACAAAATTTGAATCAGTTCATTGGAGCTAAGTGAAAACAAATCAAATAGTCCAATGTGTTTGTTTATTTTTTGGTTGGTTGGTTGGTTGGTTGGTTTGTTGGTTGGTTGGTTGGTTGGTTGGTTTTGAGGTGGCGTTTCACTCTTGTCACTCAGGCTGCAGTGCAGTGGGCGATCTCAGCTCACTGCAACCTCGGCCTTCCAGGTTCAAGGGATTCTCTTGCCTCAGCCTTCCGAGAAGCTGGGATTATACTGTAGGAACTAAAAGAGAAAGGAATAAACTAAATGGAACAAAAGGGCACAAAATTGAAGAGCCTAAAAGAGACTGAGTTCATCCTCCAAAGGAACCTCCATTTTGCCCCTTTAGAGGAATTACACAATTCCAGATAATTATGAGGAAATGAATCTATTATTAGATATCATATAACTAAGGAGAGCTGCAAGAGAAAAGGAATCTGATGTTAGAAACAGTGGAAGATGAATTAGGAAAACAAACACTTCCATGGGAGCAAAAGTAGATGAGTTGTCTGTAATGCAAAATGCACTACTTTCCTTGATTCTGTCAAACTATTAAATCACACAACTCTTCCACATCTCGTATAACTTTGTTGGCCATTAGGGGTTAGAGCTAAACTCTATCAGTGTATTCCTTTTCAGATTTTAGTTAACTGATGTGTATTTGAATATTGTATTATGTATAATATGGAAATGATCATATGAAATCCATTATTATACTTTCTGAAAGGCTGTTGTTGACAACAGTGCCTACTGCAAAACTTAGTATTCACTAAAGTCCATCACGAGAAATTTCTTTCTTTATGTTATTGAGTATTGTGAAGAGCTATGTGTCACAGAAGGAGCGTGCATGCTCTCTCCTCTCTGATAATACAAGTTCCATAATTGATTGCACCTTACTTTTACTCGCAATATATAGGCTATTTATTTTTTCTTAAAAGAAAAATTTAAAGTTCACATACCACAAAGTCAGAGATTTGGAAATGAATAGGATTCAATTTGCACTTGCTACTGGGTAATTATGGGCAGGTTATTTAATATCTCATGAGCTTTCAATTTCCTTATTTTTAAAGTAGATGTAGTTACAGCTCTCCAATCACTAGAATCTAAAAGGCACAACTAGTGGATAAATTTATAATAATAAATCTAAAAGGCACAACTAGTGGATAAATTTATATTATAGTTATAATAATAACAATAATATTAATAAAAAATATTTGTTGAATATTATGTGACAGTTACTGTGCTGAACTCTTCATGTATGTTATCTCATTTAATACTTATAATGGCCCTCTGAGATATATACTATTACTCCTATTTGACATCTGAAATTATTAAGGTTGGAAGGGGATGAGTAGCTGCCCAAAATATAAGAGTTAAAACTAGTTCATTTACCTCGGCCAATTTCAGTATCTCTGCTTTTAAGTACGTAACTTCATTAAGCTACATCTGTTCCAACAGTGCATGAGATGAGGGGAATACAAAGAATATATTTAAGACATAAATTGATATGTAGGAATAAATCTAACAAAATATATGCAGGATTGTCATGTTGAAAGAAAGAAAGGAAGGAAAGAAGGAAGGAACGATGGAAAAAGGAAAGGAAGGAGGAAAATGAATACAAAATTCAACTTGAACTGTATCACAGACCAGTTATAAAATTTCCATAAGGAAGTATATGAGAAAATCTTTATGACCTTGGGTCAAGCAAAGATTTCTTAATACCAGAAAGCATAAACTGTAAATGGCAAAATTGCTAAGCTGAAATTAGTTAAATTTAAAGCTTCTGCTCTTCAAAAGATCATCTTCAGTGTTTATCCAAGAAAAAGAAAAATGTATGCCTTCACGAATGACTATATGTAAATGTAAACAGATTTATTCATAATCACCAGAACTGGTTACACTTCAAATGATGATCTGCTGGTGAATGGAAAAACAAATTGTGGAACACCCATATAACAGACTTTGTAAATAAATAGTAATGAACTGCTGATAGATGCAACAACACAGGTGATTCTCAAAAGTACTATGCTAAGTGAAAAAACTCAGACACAAGAGGCAAGATCATTCGAAATAATCCATTAACGAGACACTCTGGAAAAGGTAGGTCTACAGAGAGAAAAGTCAGATCAGGGGCTGTCAGGGGCTGGGGAAGTGGGGGTGGAGGGTTTGAATACAAAGGGCCATGAAGGAACCTTTTGGGCTGATTGAAATATTTTATAACTTGATTTTTGGCAAAGATTACAGAACTTTATATGTGCTAGACTGTACACCTAAAACAAGTGAATTTATGTAAGTGAATCATAGCTCATGAAGGCTCACCTTAAAAACAAAAAAATGGTTATGAAATAGAAGGAAATTGAAAAAACTGTGATGTTTAATAGGTAAAGACCGTTTTTCAGAAAAGATGGCTTCATTAACTCTCCCATATGGTGCTGAGGTGTCAAGTCAGAGAATAGGACAACATTGCCCCTGGGATTTTTCATCAGAGAAGTGAGCAGGCCCTTGACCAAAGCCCTTTGAGCAGGGTGGTAGGGAACGATGCCCTGTGGGAGAAGATCCAGAAAAGAATGTGAGCTGAGGGAGTTTTTCTATGAAGAGATAGAAAGATGCGGTGGAAGAGAATGGGTGAAATAAAAGTGTTTTGTTCTTTTTAAATACAGGAAATGTTAGAGCATAAGTGTTTGCTGATGCAAAAGTTCATCAGAAAGAAAAAAATATATATCGCTGCAAGAACAGAGAAATAGTTAGCAAACCCTGATCAATGCAAGAGGTGCTTGCAATCCTCACACAAGAGAAGAGTTTGTCTAGGTATCCTCTACTCATGGTAGCAAAATGGAATCGAACTTGAACTTGACAACACATGATTACATAATTACCTTCATTACCTCATGAACATATATTTAAAGATAAACTGGAACAGCTACCGTCTGAAGAAAGCAGAGGAATAGGTGTTTTTCAGGCAAATGAATTGAGCAGATTGTAACATTCGGGCAAGACATTAATCACTATGATTTTTTTCAAGAGAAGTAGAAAATAAAATGTGTCTGGTTACACACTTCTTTTTCCACAACAGGGAGCAGACAAGTTAATCTACACAGCCACAGTTTTTCTTCACATTAAATTCATGCAGGAACTTACAATGTGTTGAGCAGCCCCTAAGTAAGTTCTGCAACTGCAGTTATATATATATATATATATATAAGAGCTACCAATTTCCCCTCTCAGCCACCTAGGAAGACAGCGAGAGAAAGCCTAGATGCACAGCCCTGCACAAGAGTTTCTGTGAAGATCTGAAATAAATGCATAGTTAACATTGGCAGGGAGAGGAGTTTTAAAAATATACTGTCACATAATGACAGACAGGTACAAGTAGGGAGAAAGATGCAAACACTATTAAAGCATGGAATTCTGTCAAATATTACCTACCAGAAAGCCTACCCTAAGCCAGGTGCGGTGGCTCCTGCCTGCAATCCTAGCACTTTGGGAGGCTGAGGGGGGTGGATTACATGAGGCCAGGAGTTCAAGACCAGCCTGGCCAATATGGTGAAACCCCATCTCTACTAAAAATACAAAAATGAGCCAGGTGTTGTGACAGGTGCCTATGATCCCAGCTACGTGAGAGGCTGAGACAGGAGAATTGCTTGAACCTGGGAGGCAGAGGTTTCAGTGAGCCAAGATCGCATCATTGCACTCCAGCCTGGGTGACAGTGCAAGACTCCAGCTCAAACCCCCCCCCTAAATAAAAAGAACCCACCCCAAGTATCATTCTTTTTGTTTGTTTGCCCTTTTCCCCCTATATTTCTCACTAAAATGCAACCTCCATGAGAAGTCACGATTTGGTTACAATTGTACCTCAACTTACATGTATGGCTCTACGTTGTATCAACCCTCAACTGTCTATGGAAGGATTAGTTCAAATCACTAGTTGGGGGAAAAAAAGAGATGAAAACCTACTCCCAGTATTAGGAGTATGTTTATGTAGCACCACAGTTGTAAAATGGTTCCCATACACACAAAATTCGACAAATAAAGTACTTGTCATGGATTGATTAATTCCAAAAAGGAGGAAAGTAGTCTTCGCTAGATAAATGGGACAAGGAAAAGCCAGATGTAACCACCTGAATAAAGAGATAGTCATTTTTTTCTTATCCTTTTGCAACAATTTTTTTAAATGTATTCTCTACCTGAATTGTTCATTTTATTCCCATAACATATATTTTCCAAGTTAACATATGGTTCTTTTTATAACACAGCACATATAATTATTCAAAAGGTATTCAGCAGTACAAATTTACTTCCTTCACATTTCTCTGATTTTCTGACTTCCAGTGTTAGAGACTCTGAAGTATTAGTGGTCCTCTTCAAGAGGAGATTGTTAGCAATTCTGAGTTTTAGGCCTCTGTGGTGCCTACCCTCAGGTACACAGACAATTATGTTTCACCTCCTCTTATCACTGTAGTTCACTTTTTTTCTCCTCTGTGACCTTATATCCTTCTTCAATATAGCATCTTTTGTGTCTTTTGTACTCCTAACATTTTTATGATTCCACACAATGCTGGTTTATTCTGTCCTGTCTTTTTGCTCCAAGCTCTGTGTGCCTGAATTTTGTAATAGATGGTAAATGTGGAGTTCTTTTCATTAAAAGTAATCTCTTTTTTTTTTTTTCAAAGCACTGTCTTTGAAAGCTGCTGACTTGTTATGCATGTTCAAGGAAGAATTAAACTTCTGAAAGTTGCTGCATGCTGCTCTAGGAGAGGCTGTGTGTTCGTGCACTGGAAGGTGTACAAAACAGGAGGGCATATTTCTTAGTTGTTGGAGAAATAATAAAATAGTAGCAGGTGTGACAGCTGACATAGATGGAAACGGGTGTACAATCTAGCAAATAAGTATGAAAACAAAGCCAATTTGAAATGATTCAATATCACACAATTCAGTATCAGTCCCCTCAGTCCTTCACTAGATGAACTGTGAGGAACACAGCCAACGCAGCAAGTCCAAAAAAATTTATTCTACGGGTAATTACATTGCCACAAAAAGCACCATTGTCCTCATATACACCTGCCAAGCAGAAACAGAAATATGGACAGCACCGATTCAGAAAGCCGTATTTGATTAAATTTGTGACCAAGAGATGCTATCTCCACTTAGTCTTCCTTTAAGAAATACAGATATTTTCACAGAAGATGTTTTTAGAAACAACAAATTCTTTGCTACCCTTTGGCTATAAATTCATCACATTTGGAAGATGAAGGTATACTCTGTTACTGATGAGAGAGTAAATTTGCTAACCTCTACCCTAATCACTCAGAACTCTGTCACATGCTGCCTGTATTAGCATCACCATTTTCCTCACCTTTCACTCCCATCATAGTCACCACATCAATCAATCATTTCCAGCAAACTCCACCAAACCTCTGACCACTTTCAATAAATATGCAAAAATTCCTTTGCGGAATCATAAGGTTTTTCACTTATGAAAGTTCACATTGCAGCCAGAACCCACTCATTAGTTCTATGCTACTTTATCCCGCCGTTTCTTCAACTCTTGCAAGCTATGTTGTTAAGAAAAGCCAGAATGGATGGTAGAGCTCCACCGAAGGGGCCCTGCCCGAGGATTGTTGTCAGAAATGTTGGCTTCTAGTTGTTGTCATTTGACAACTTATAGAACTACTTTGGGCATATCACTTATTCTTCTGGGTCTCATTTTTCCCCCATAAGTAAAATGAAGATGATGTGCTAAATTATTACTAAATTCCTTTCCAACTGCAGGATTAAATGATTTCATTCAGACAGCATTGAATGTTCTCTGGAGTTTTCCATTCATCAGAATTTTCGGAATGAATGACTTGTTGATGAAAGCTTGTTGGGAATTTTGGCCTTATGAGTGTTCAGCATAACATTAGCCTACTTTGCTCAAAAGTCTCATAAATCCCTGAAAAGGAGTTAACTATTAAAAAGGTCCTGACAACAGTTAGTTAGCTCAATGAAAGATAAAAGGCACATTCTCTGATTAAGAAGACCCTCTCGCTTCAGCAGAAAAACTGACAAATTATAATTCCCAGTTGCGAGTGAGCCAATGTCAGAAGTTTTGGAAATGCTCTGAGGACCACAATCTATAGCCTCAACCAAAGACACATGGATTCTATAGCAAAAATCATCAGGCTGGAATGATGATAGAATCCAAGAATTGATTAACCACAAGCATGAGGTTTAACACTTGGGGAAATGTCATCAACACTATGGAAAAGAAAATGAATCATCTATGTGCTTAGGCAAAGTTTCCAAAAAGAATCTAAAGTGAAGAACAGATGGTGAAATGACAAGCCAAAGATATCTGACATTTCTCCAACTTCTCCAAGACAGCGGCTTTTGTAATGTTGTGAGTGACAAGACAAGCTATTAAGTATTTATTGAGAATCTTTTCCTTATGACTCATGGTGGTGAACACTGGACAACGTAAAAGAGAAAAAGAAAGAAAGAACATGTAAAAACATGTGAAGAATGTTTAGGAATGGACTAACACCAGGAGATTACATAAGGAGCCTATAAGAAATAAACTATTTGTTTTAAATAAACTTAAATGTCTAGAAAAATTATATCACAATGTACTATAAAAACTCAAATGACATTATAAAATAAACCAAAAATTTTGAGAATATGTGGAGAAGAGGTACCAGAGTACTAAAGATAAGAAAATATTCCTTGAATTGAAAAAAGGAGGAAAATGAAATCCAGATATTAGTTATCAAAATTAAAGATATCTTAAACATTAGAACAAACTGTTGGTTAGATGGTTTGTGATCACTTAGCACAGAGATCACTTACTAAAAGGCAGCACAGGCCTATTTATTTAAGAAGTATTAAGACCTCAGTGAGATGGAAACATAAAAAACTCTAAGCCAGAAATACATCTTAGGAAAAACAATATTCTGTGAAGGGGCTACTTGTCTGTTCTTTCTCATCTGAGTACCAGAGTCTTGGTTGTAATAGCCAGTTAATGTTACTAACAAAAAAAAAAATATTTTCAAAAATCATGCTCTTAATAAGAACCATGTATATTTTTCCAGACATTATACCATTAAATTAAAAGTCTACAGAGCAAATTCTAGAGCCACCTGCAGTCTCCATGTCTTCTTAACCTGGCCAAGTTCCCCCTGAGCAGCTGAGCAGCTGGCCAGCCACATCTGTGTGTTTCTCAAGACCTGTCCCAAGCTGATCTCACTAGGATGCCACTTCTTAGCTTGAAAAGCATGAATACTTGGTTTTGAGACTTTACAGATGTGCTTCTCTTCCCTTAGAACTTCATCTTTATTGGTAGATTGCCATCAAAGGCTTTCTTACCTACAATATGTTCTGCAAAACTCTGACTGCTGACTTTACCAGGTAATGGAAATCCCTGTCAGGGTGTGGCAAATTGTCTCTCTGTCTAATCTGAGTGCAGGATTTCTGTCCTTGCCACTCTCTGTATTATGTTTGCCATTATCTGTAGTTTCAATGGAGGAGGTGGTTTTAAAATCCCTTTGGTGGAAGAAATTACTTTATGTTAGGAATTAGTGCTGAAAACTGGTTCCGCATTGCATAACACCAATACTATTTCTGTGCCAGCCTGTTAAACATTGCTGAGGAAATGTAGCTTATCACATTTGCAAAAAATACAAAATGAGAAGGAGTAGCCATTATGTTGGATGGTGGAATCAAGATTCAAAATTATCTCTAGGTTGGAAATAAGGGGAAATTAAAGAGATGAATTTTTAAGTAATGAATAAAAACATCTTATATTCCAACTTGATTCAATTGATTGTACAAGAAACATGTAGAAATTTAGCTTAGCAAAAGTTTGAGTGATAATGATATAAGTTTTAAATGATGACAAACTGAATATGAGAATACAAATCACTACCAAATACTGTATTGAATGGAAACTTAAGTCCCATTAAATACTAGCACATTGTTCATTTGAAGAATGATAGTACCCCAATATCATTCTACACTATTCAGATCACATTTAGTACTGTATTTCATTTCACATGCATTATTATTATTATTTTGAGACGGAGTCTCACTCTGTGGCCAGGCTCAGTGCAGTGGCGCAATCTCAGCTCACTACAGCCTCCGCCTCTCAGGTTCAAGCGATTCACCTGCCTCAGCCTCCCAAGTAGCTGGGACTACTGCTGTACACCACCACACCCAGCTAACTTCTTGTATTTTAGGAGAGTAAGGGTTTCACCATGTTGGCCAGGATGGTCTTGATCTCCGGACCTTGTGATCCGCCCACCTTAGATTGCCAAAGTGCTGGGATTATAGGCGTGAGCCACAGTGCCTGGCCCACATGCCATATTTTAAGGTAAACGTTGTCAGTCTGGATCTCCTATTCATTATGTGTTCTGTCTCTTGCCACAGGTCAGACCATACTAAATTGAGAGCTTGGGGCAGGAATACATGTATCAGTTATCAATTCTTACAGCTTCTCTCAATCGCTGATGTTATTTACATCAATCAGTGTCCCTGTTGAAAGGAGCACAACATCCTTTTTCCATATTTAAAATCTCTTTTAGGGGCCTCATGCCTCACCTCCAGAACTGTGTTTCACTGTTATGAGAAGAAATTATGCTTTTGCCAAAATCATTGCTCATTTCAGAGGCATATGGATTAACCATTCTATGTAATGAAAAGTCTTTCAATCTCATGAATCAAAAGATCACACATTTTTGTTGTTCTTGAACACACAGGCCCAGAGCCAGTAGACTCAGTTAACAGTCACAGTTGTAAATAAGAGTTTACATGTATAATATAAGGGATTTATTTATTATGTGAAAGATTCCTTAAGAATTTCAAGTTAAGCTATAAGAAGAGTCATTTTGCACCAAATGAGAGCCACCTGTATTTTTCAATAATGGTAACCAAGATCGTGAAGGTAACAATCAACATCTAAAGAAAGTAGAAAGAACTATGGTTGCGTAGCCTCAATACAAGAGAGGGAAACCATAGGTACATTCGTAATATGTCAAATATGCCAAGAAGAATGGGAGCAGTCTTAGTGGTAGACCTGGGCTGCTGAACAGAAGCTTTTTGCATTTAGAGTTTAAAATCAAAAACCTAACAGCAGGATCTACCCAAATGTGGAACAGAGCTTTCTGAGGTCAGGGTTTCCCAACATAGGAAGTATTCTAACTTCATAACATAGAATGAGTTTAGCCAAGAGAAGTTTTTACACCACTAAGGAACTGTTTTATTGAAGATTTGTTTATCTTTTCTGTGTTTAAAGTTGCTATGTACAATAAAAGCATTTTCCAATTTGTCCTTACTGAGCCCCAAATCAAGCTTAGAGCCTCTCCAAATCTTGAAAATTTTGTCTTAAAGATACCATAAAATTTTTTCTCTGCTAATGGAATACTCTACATAATCTATTAAACTGAACATAGAAAAGTTCATGTAACATTTTTATGCTCCTAATTTGAGGCATGGAATTAGGAGGGAAATCTCAAATACTTTAAAGGTGACATTAAGAAAAGTTTAGCAAAGAGTAAGAAATCCAACAAGAAGTTTGGCTAGATCATCTTCTTTGTACTAAAGAAAATAGCTTTATACGACATAAACAAAATTAATTCAGTCTTCATTCTACCAACTCAACCACCCAACTAGTAGATTTTGTAAAGTGGTAAAAATTGAAAGAGATAATTGAAAGTTATTTTTATTAAAGCATTATAATTAATATAAATACTTAATATAGACTGCTTTGTGTTATTGCTAATATTTTACCTAATTTTGCATATTTAAAAGCATAGATTTTTTTAAAATTATGATGTCATTTTATTAAATTTAAGTATAGACTGATTCTGGAGTAAATCAAATATGATGCCATAGCTTAAACTGAGCAGGGCATTGTTAATGATTATTTTCTGTGTAACAACAAAATCATGAAGATCTGTGTATTACACCCAAGTGCATCACGTGAAAACTGTACATAACCAATAGGAGCTTATGATCATGAGACAAAACTAAAAAATACCCAGGATTCATGATGAACACAAGTAATAAGGGTTTGTTAGTACTTTTAAAAATAATTGAAAAAATATTCTCAAGTATTGAAATACATTTACAAATGGACATAGTGATATAGAAGTGTCCATGTTCTATCCTCAGCTAAGTAAGAGGCAAATCTATAGTTATATCCTATTTCCTGGAAAGAACTTTGACTATTCTCTAATATGCTGATTTCATTGTCAATAGATAAGTATACATGCAGTAATAATCTGTATTCTCTGCTTTTTATTAGAATATATTGCTTAAGTTTGACACATAAAATACCTATTAAAGTGTACATACATAAAAGGACACAAATTATATGTGATTAGTTCACTGAACCACAAAATGAACCCATTCATGTAACAACCCCCAAAGTCAAGAAATAGAACATCTCCAGCACTCCAGGAATTCTCTTGCAGCCACTCTTTCTTCACTAAAGGGAACCCCTATCTTGATGTCTAATACCAGAAGTTGATTTTACCTGTGTTCAAATATTTTATAAGGGGAATCCTACAGTTTGAGTTTTATTTTTATGTATTTATGTCATCTAACATCATATTCATGAGATTCATCAATATTACTTTATATATGTTTGTTCATTTTCATTGATGTATGGTATCCCTTTGCATAAATAAATTGCAATTTATTTTCCCATTTTTCTGTTTATGGGCATATGAGATGTTTGTAGTTTGGGACTATTGTGATTATTTTTATTTATGCCTTTTTGTCCACATATATATGTATTTCTTAAGGTTATATAGCTAAACTATATAACCTTTTAAGAGTAAAACTCCTAGGTTGTAGAACATATGCGCCTTCAAACTTAGTAACTACTGCATAACAATTTTTTAAATATATTATACAATTTTTGTTCCACCACCAGTAGAAAAGCATCTCAGCTCTACTTCCTTACTGACACTTGGTATTGCCGCTCTTTTTAATTGGAGTCCTACTGATGGAAGTGCAGCGGTGTCTCAAATTTGAATTCATGTGCTCCTGATGACTGCTAAGGTTGAACACCTTTTGATATCTTTATTATCTCTTTGGAAACCTGCTTCATTGTCTGGTATATGATCAATTTTTGTAAATGTTCCATATGTAATTGAAAAGCATATATATCTCACAGTTGTTACATGCAATGTTCTATTAATACATGTATCATTTATATCAATGTTGTTAGTTCTGTTATTCAAATCTTCTACATCCTTGCTGAGTTTTTTGTCAGGCAGTTCTCTCAGTTACTGAAAGATGTGTTATGATCTTCTGCTATTGTTGTGAATTTATTTACTTCTTATTTTAACTCTGCCAATTTTTACTTTATATATTTACTAAAGTAGATATACATTTATGATTAAATCTTTCTAGTAAAGTGACTCTTTTATTATAAAAAGAGCCTTTCATTTATTTTTAGTTTATATACTTTAGATACTATTTACATAATGTAATATATCTATCAATTTAATTTCAATATTTCTGACATCCTATATTCAGATGGGTCTCATAAGCAGCAAATGGTAGGAGTTTCATTAGATCTGAAAATCTTTGTCATTTAATTAATATATTTAGTAACATATTTAATGTGATTGCTGAAATTTGGATGTTTAAATTCACCATGTTACTATTTGCTTTCGCTATTTGTTCCTACAGTTACTCATTCCTTCTTTTTCTTTTTTATTATATTATTTTAATTCAAATAAATAATTTTATTATTTCATTTGCTCATTACAACTTGTTAGTTATACATCAATTAACTGTTTTTCTAGTAGTTATTCTAAAAATCACATATATGTTTGACTTATAAATGTCTATTATAGATTAATACTCATCATTTTGTAGATAATTAAAATATATTAGAACACTTAGCATTATTTGCCCAATCTCTGTCATATGTTGTGTATTATATATTTTAATATTAAATATAATATTGGTATTATGTATATGCCAATGTTAATTCACATTTATCTACATATTTACAACTTATTCTGCCATCATTTTTCCTGTGTCTCTAAATTACCATAAAAAATCATCCCCTCAGGCTGGGCATGGTGGCTCAGGCCTATAATCCCAGCACTTTGGAAGGTCACGAGGTCAGGAGTTCAAGACTAGCCTGACCAACATGGTGAAATCCCATCTCTACTAAAAATTCAAAAATTAACTTAGCATGGTGGCTGTGCAAGCCTGTAATCCCAGCTACTCAGGAGGCTGAGGCAGAAGAACTGCTTGAACCAAGGAGTTGGAGGTTGCAGTGAGCCAAGATCGAACCACTGCCCTCCAGTCTGGATGACAGAGCAGACAGAGCAAGGCTCCATCTCAAAAAGAAAGAAATCATCCCTTCTACCTAAAGAAAATTATTCCTTATTTATTTTAGTTTGGGTTTGCTACTGATAAATGTTCTAAGTTTTCATATGTTTGAAAAGGTATATTTTCCCCTAATTTTTGTAGGGTACTTTCAGTGAATATATACTCTAGGTTATTGTTTGGAGGTTATTATTTTCACTCAATTGTTTTTCAGATTATTTTTTAATACTTAGAGCTAATTGTTATATGTCATGTGTGTCTATTATACATAATTGCTAAAATATTGCACTGTATACATATTGCTGAGAAAATATATATGTGTATGTTTTTCAATCATAATATTAACATATTATTGCTGTTTGCTCCCAATGTCATGGCCTGGTAAACTAACACCCACTTCATCCTGGATAGCTTGGCCTACTTGGTCACCTGATGGCCCAGAGTCACATGTTCCGTTTCTATTTGGATCTTTTAGCAAGTTAGTAGTTGTTTATCAAACAGAAATTGAATTTCTAGAAAAATCAGCATGATTTTATTTTAAAGCTCTAGAGTTCTGTGCTGTTATTCTCCAGTGGGGAATTCTTAGATGATCTAAAAAGAATTCTGGCTTGCCACAAAACTTCAGCTGGATTCTCTCTGCAGTATGGATCCACTGTAGAGCCTTCTCTGGCAGGTCACTTGTTATATTGATCAGAGCTGCATACCCACATGTGGGATATATTGCCTCTAAAATACAAAGAGGATCGCCATGTCTTGGGGTTCTTTTATAGTAACATATGGAGCAAGATCCAGCAGCAGATTTTGCACTTTGGAGTTCATATTCCTACACAGCACAGACCAGTAGAATCTATATTTTTATGAGGTTTACCTTCCACCATCTAAGTTAAGAGGTGTCTTACGAAGGTAGGTAGGGTGAGAGTTGTCCTTCTCAAACTTTCTAGCTGAAGAACCAATGTTTTTATTTTCCTCAATTCACCATGGGCTGATACTTTTGTAATCTACAAAATCCCATGCTTGAATGGTCTATCAATGTCAAACAGCTGCAAAAGTTTTCAAATGCTTTTCTCATATAATGTACTTATCTTGCCATGAAATGATAACACCAAGTTTGCAGCCTAACACTTGGAGTATCTACTATGTGCCAGATTCTATTCTAGACACTATGGATAAAGAGAACAAAACAAACAAGATTCCTGCTCTCAAGGTGTTTATGTTCCAATAGAGGAGAAAAAAAAAGAATTATAAATAATGTAACATCAGGTGGCAATGAGTATTACAAAGAAAAAGCAAGGCACTATCAAAACATAAAGAATGATGGGTGGGTGCTACTTTAAATAGACTAGTCAAAAGAATTATCAAGTGGCATTGGAATGAGACTAAATGAAGTGAGCAGACAATCCGAATGAAGACTGTAGAAACGAGTATTTGAAGCAATATAATAGTCTTTCAAATGTACAGATATGGCAGCATCATTAGTATTTTTTAGGACTAGGAAAAGGGCTCATGTGGCTGGAGAAAAAAGAGGAGAAAAGTGGTGGAAATGGAGGTCGGCTCTATTGGGCCGGGAGCTATGTAAGACCTTGGATTGTTGCCTGCTGTTGTTTTTACTGTTTAAAGTGTGATATGAAAACAATGGCAATCTATTTATATTTGTAAGATTAACTTCAGCTAAGGTGTGATGAACAGTTAAGTTAGAGCTTAACTATATATATGATTTGTAAGAACCTTATATAAAGCAAATTAATTTCAACACATTAGTGTCAGTGAGCTGGGATTACAAATTGATGTCTGAATCATCTGGATTTTTTTTTAAAGCTTCCTCTGTAGCCACACATACAGGGAGTAATGAAACTTTCAATTTCTTAAATGGTCTCAGCCATTTCTTCCCTCCAGCATTTACGTTAACGGATCGCCATATGGAGTCAGCTTCCAAAGACAGGACAACTTCTAACACAGTTAGGGATGAAGCCATCTATCTCTTGAACTCCTCTGGGTTTGGGGAAAAGGGTTCACTGCTCCCTTCTCTCTCCTGCTGTTGCTGCTGGAGGCAGTCTGTTTGCCTTAAGCTTCCTGTAGTGAATCCATTTGATTTAAACTCTTTTTCATTGACTGTTATTGCTTAAAGTTGTTTTTCTTTTTTAATTTTATTATTTTTCAAGCTTGCCATTCAGATTCTATTGAAAATGTAAAGGGGTTAAGTAGTTAATTCTGTGTTATATAAATTCCACCTCAATTAAAATTTTTAAAGGAAAAAATGTAAAGGGGAAAATAATATATGTATATTTTAAATAGAGCTCTAATACTTTGTTAGACTGCATCTGCAGTATTTGTGGAAAATGCTGTTAGTCAGATTAATTGTACTTAAATCATGCTTATTCCCCCAGAGTGCATTACAATCATTCAGTAAAACAATACTTCTCTCCAACAATTATATTGAGCTTTACTGGGGGAGCTTTCACTACACTAAACCAATTTTCTGAGGAATAATTTAGCAGGAAAGTTATTTCAAGAAAATCAAAAGAATATATTTTGTTGCATTTGGTTTTGCTCTCATTTTAATAAAAAAGAGAAAGAGCTGTATTTACCTGAAGCTAAAGTCTGCCACCAGTTTTAAAAATTGATAACCTCCTTCTATTTTTAAGACAAGATATAACTTCCAGGATCTCTAAGGAGGGGGTTACATAGCAATCTAGATGTGAAGTTCTATGCTTCGATGTTCTAGAGATGTCTTAAAATCTCACATGTTTTCATGCCTAAACCTGACCACATCATCTTCTGGAAAAGTTAATTTCCACAACCTACCAGAGGGTCGTGAAAGCCTGAATTCCTGCCCCTCCCTGATGGGAGCTAAAGTATCCCTGATCCAGATGAAGAAGGGAAGGAAGAAGGTGGGGACTGGGAATCTTGAATGTGAGAATTGTGAATTGGAACACAGAGACTACAGTTGTCTTTGTTTGGTGTCAAACTGAAAGAGACTATAGAACCAGTGCCCATGTGACCAAATTTCAGCATAGAAATCATGAAAAATGAAAATGCATAGAAATCATGAGAAAATCTTCAAAGACAGTGAAAATCTGAAACACTCAGAAGAGACCTAGAGATCCCAGAGAGACAGAGCCTCACAGCCTCTCATGAGGTCCAGTTGCATTTTCTTCACATGTGTGACTCAGATTGAAGAAACAAAATGTAAACTTTGTTCTCTACCCTATTTCCTTCAATACATTCACTGTATGAGACTCTAGGTCCCACTAGGCTCAGAGTCAAAGCTACTAAGCAATTTCAAATATTGACTTTTCCCCCCTTAATCTATGACTAAGTATTTTCTGAATCCAAATCAGCAACTTTTGTCCTGCCACATACAAAAACAGCCAATTCACATAGATGGTTTGTTTTTTCAAGGCCTTCTATTGGTTAGAAAGTCAAAACTAAAAGATTGATCAGAACAGAATCAATGCTGCTTGGGAGACAGGGAAGCCAGACTGCTAAATGAACATCTGTTTATCTTCATGAATTATCCATATGAGACTCAGAAATTGTTCAAACATTCTGATTTTACTGTGATGGCAGAGGTGTTTTATTAATTGATCTTGGATGGATTAATTTTCCTGTCATCTTCCAAATTTCCACTTATCTGCTACTTAGGAATGTTTCCTATTGATTACATAGTATAAAACTCATGGGTCTTTTTTTTTCTGTTTTTCAAATTATTATTCTACACATTTGGATAAGGAAAAGCAAATTTCAGAAACACAAATGCAAATGCTTGAGCACACACACAGGTAAAGGTGGCATTGCTAAGTCATTGAGACAAATACTGGTGCCAGCCACCCAGTAAAACAGAGAAGGTTTTTTGCCCTCTCTGATAGATAATACATTTGTTAAAGAAGATGATAGGAATGTCATATTTTCATTTGGCACATAAATAAAATAAAAATGTCATAGTATTGCATAAACTGGTGATCCTCCACTGGGGTATGAAGGTCATTCCTTCATGAATACAGAAATCTTCCACATCTGAGCACAAACTTGCAAATGCATTATGTAACATAATACTGTATGTTTATACTTTATACATTTTAATGAAATATTAAACAGGCTTATTTTGAGTTCATAATATAAATTGCGGTAGAGGTCATGACAGTAAAATGAATGCAATAATTTTCCCTGGAACAGTTCTTTCAAAACCCCACACTTCTTCTATAACCTAGGAATAGTCTAGGTAGCTGCTTAAAATAATACAATTACAGAAATTCCTATCATCATATCTTTCTTCCCATTTTTCCCTGTCCACCCCAATTAGTATTAAGAAATACAAGTCCCCAAACATTTGCACGTCCCTCTAACCGGCTTTCTCATCCATAAGGTCAGAAGCAAACTGGCTACAAAAGATTTTTCTATGGTGAGAAGATGTCTTATGGAAGAAAATCATCTAGATGTCTATTTCCTCCCATTTCTTCATATTAAAAGAGTTCTGCTGCACAGTAGGCATAAAATTAATAGGCAGTTTACATAACATTTGCAATAAATTGCCAGATAAAAAAGCTTTCTCAATTGTGTGACTCTGAGATTGAAGAAACAAAACTATAAACTTTATTCTTTACTTGCATCGCTGCCAGCATGTTGTCTAAAACATCTGCTCGAGTAATATGTCATATGCAATAGCCTGTGCAGGTTAGACCAGGACATAATAGAAGTAAATGTATTTTTAAATGCCAGGTTTTAAAAGAAGACAGGCCCACTTTGTATCTCATTATAAGTGAAATGACTTTTCATGTCATCCCATCAGTAGTCATGCAGCTTTGGGGAGAGTTTCAAAGGTCAATATCCATAATTCTTTATTCTTTACTCATTCACTATTTTCTCATGAGGGAAATGCAGGAAGACTATTTTCTAAGTGGACTTTCATTTCATATAACAAATGAAAAAATTTGTTGCTCCAAGTTTCTGTATACACCAACAATCCCTTCAATTTAATACATACTGTTACCAGAACAAAACATCACAGAGAGAAAACAAGCTTAAACTCTATTTCCTTTCTTATTTTCAAAATATATGATTGCAGTAAATATAACTAAAATAATCAAGGAGTGCATCTACTGCTCCTCATTGTAAATGGGAATGGTATGTGCTTTCTCTAGAACTGCAAGGTCGTGACTTTGGGGAAACATGTTTTGTAATCTTTTAGTCAGCACATTATCATCCAATAAACTCCACCAAAAACAATTAATAGAATTAGTAATGCAATGTAGTCACATCCAATAGAAAACAAAGGTTCCAGCCTGGTTCCAAGTTGTTAATCCATTACTTCATTAACAACAATATTGCTGGACCTCTCCTACGGGCAAGGCTGGTTCTAGACCCTGGAGACAGAAAAGTGACCAAGGTCATCAAGCCTCTCCTTAATCCAGAAGATGATGACAAATAATCAAAGAAATTTAAAGGACAATAGCTTTGGATTATAAAATGTAAAAAAAAAAAAAAAATCAAGGTTGTTAGATCCTTCTATTAACTATTCTTAACTCATGTGTTCATTAGTAGTCTCAGAAGGAAAAATAAAAGAGGAACTTGATATGGCAAAGTCAATTGTGCAGTTGCAGGTGAGGTAACCCTCTTATGGAGGTCTCAGCATTACAATTACACACCAGCAGGTTCAGGCCGTAACATACTTGGGCAGATAAGAATGATTCCAAACCAATTTCTGAACATATTTTTTCACCCCTCATTACCCACCCACATCCCCAAATTAACTTCTTTGTCTACAGAAACTGCTAGTCCCATTGAAAGACAGCTGTTAAGAGACCCTGGTAATATCGCCAACCAGGCTCTCTAATTTCCACTGTTGTGTACTTCTCCTTGCCTTGAAGATTCACGTGCTCTCTGTTGTTTTCCCTCAAGTACCCTGCTGAATCGATAGTGGCATAATCCAATAATATGGTTCAAGATAAAGTGTAAATGGCAGAGAGTGGTTTTTAATAGGTTAACCCTATCAAGGGCTTCCAATAGCTTAGCATAAACAAAGGTTGATGATGTCAGCATTCCAGAAATTATGCCACAGACAATGGGAGAGTTATCTTTGGCAAATGAGGCTTTTAAGGTTTGCCCAGAGAAAAACTGCCAGAGCCCTAACCCTGCTTTATAAGTAACACTGCCTTGCACCACTGCCTGCTGATCAAGAATTATTTGAAGCACAACTAAACATTCTGTAAGTACTGAAACAATGCAATAGAAATTCCACAGCTTCCCCAGTGAATATTCCCACCAAAAGCATTTAACCTAAATTCAATCAAATATTTAGATCTAACTTCCAGACTAAGAGAAATATGGAGAAAAGAGGAATAAGTTGAACCAAGGGTGTACAAGGGAGAGAATATAACAGGTTCTTATTTTCTCTTTCTGGTTAGGCCAGTAAAGCCCCTTTCTCATAAAGTTTTTCCACTTATCACTAAAGACAGAAACTAAAAACCATGGTTTCAGGCTGCCAAAAGCTTAAAACAAACAAATAAAAAAAATCCAGAACAACAACAACAACAACAAGATAGGTTGGACAAGCTTGATAAAATATATCATTTTGTGACTGAGTTTTAAATAACATTCTTTTTGGGTTTTCTTTGTTTGTTTGAGACGGAGTTTCACTGTCGCCCAGGCTGGAGTGCGGTGGTGTGATCTTGGCTCATTGCAACCTCTGCCTCCCAGTTTCAAGTGATTCTCCTGCCTCAGCCTCCCAAGTAGCTGGGACTACAGGTGTCTGCCACCATGCCCAGCTAATTTTTGTATTTTTAGTAGAGATGGAGTTTCACCATGTTAGCCAGGCTGGTCTCAAACTCCTGACCTTGTGGCCCACCTGCCTAGTGTCCTACAGTGCTGAGATTACAGGAGTGAGCCACCGTTCCTGGCCAATAATATTCTTTTTTATAGCTTCAACTTTTATTTTGGATTCAGGAGGTACACAGGCAGATTTGTTACCTGGGCATATTGCGTGATGCTGAGGTTTGTGAGTATAATACCCAATCATTAGTTTTTCAATGCACACCTCTCCCTCCTTCCCCTCTCTAGAAGTTCCCAGTGTGGACTCAATGTTTAGCTGCACTTATAAGCGAGAACATGTGATATGTGCTTTCCTGATTTTGCTTTAATTCACTTAGGATTCTGGCCTCCAGTTCCATCCATTTTGCTGCAAAGGACATGATTTCATTCTTTTTATAGCTGTGTTGTATTCCAAGGGGTATATATACCACATTTCCTTTATTCAGTCTACTACTGACTGGAACCTAGGTTGAATCCATGTCTTTGTTATTTTGAATAGCACAACAATGAACATGAAAATTCATGTGTCTTTTCGGTGGAATTATTTATTTTCCTTTGGGTATATACCTGGTAATGCGATTACTGGGTCAAATGGTAGCTCTTCTTAAGTTCTTTGAGAGATCGCCAAATTGCTTTCCAAAGTTGCTGAACCATTTACATTCCCACCACCTGTGTATAAGCATTCCCTTTTTTCCATAGTCTGACTGAGATCTCTTATTTTTTTGACTTTTTAATAATAGCCATTCTGACTGGTGTGAGACAGTACCTCATTACATTTTGATTTGCATCTTATATTTAGTGATGTTGAGCATTTTTTATATGTCTTTTGGCTGCTTGTATGTCTTCTTTTTTCCTTTTTAACTTTTATTTTAGGTTCATAGGTATATGTGTAGGTTTGTTATATAGGTAAACTGTGCGTCACAAGGGTTTTGTGTACAGATTATTTCATCACCCAGATACTAAGCATTGAACCTAGTGGTTATTTTTTTCTGATCATCTCCCTCCTCAAGTAGGCCCAATATCTGTTGTTAACCTTGTTTGTTTCCATATGTACACAATGTTTAGCTCACACTTACAAGTGAGAGCATGCAGTATTTGGTTTTCTGTTCCTGTGTTAGTTCACTTAGGATAATGGCCTTCAATTCTATCCATGTTCTGCAAAGGAAATGATCTTGTCCTTTTTATGGCTGCATAGTATTGCATGATGCATATACACCACATTTTTTTATCCAGCTTATCACTGATTAGCATTTAGATTGATTCTATATCTTAGCTATTGTGAATAGTGCTGTGATGAACATACACATGTATATGTCTTTATGGTAGAATAATTTATATTCTCGTTGGTATATACCCAATAATGGGATTGCAGGTAAAATGGTAGCTCTGTGCTTAGCTCTTTGAGGAATAGTCACACTGCTTTCTAAAATGTCTAATTTACACTCCCACCAACAGTGTATAAGCATTCCTTTTCCTCCAAAACTTCGCCAGCACCTATTTATTTTTACTTTTTAATAATATCCATTCTGACTGGTGTGAGATGGTATCACATTGTGGTTTTGATTTGCATTTCTCTAATGATCAGTGATATTGAGCTTTTTTCATATGATTGTTGGCCACATGTATGCGTTCTTTTGAAAAATGTCTGTTCATGTAGTTTGCCCACATTTTAATGGGATCATTTTTCTCATTTAAATTTGTTTAAGTTCCTTATAGATTCTAGATATTAGACCTTTGTTGGAGGCATAGTTTGCAAAAATTTTCTCCCATTCTGCATGTTGTCTGTTTACTCTGTTGATAGTTTCTTTTGCTGTGCAGAAGCTCTTTAGTTTAATTAGGTCCCATTTGTCAATGTTTGTTTTAGTTGCAATTCCTTTTGGCATTTTCATCATGAAATTTTTGCACAGTCCTATGTCAAGAATGTATTTCCTAGATTAGCTCCCAGAGTTTTTAGAGGGCTAAGTTTTACATTTAAGTCTTTAATCTATTTGAGTTGACTTTTGAATGTATGTTGTAAGGAAGGGGTCCATTTTCAGTCTTCTGCATATGGCTAGCTAGTTATCCCACATCATTTATTGAATAGAGTCCTTTCCTCATTGCTTGTTTTTGTCAACTTTGTCAAAGATCAGATAATTTTAGGTGTGCAGCATTATTTCAGTGCTCAATTCTCTTTCATTGTCTTATGTGTCTGTTCATGTACCAGTACAATGCTATTTTGGTTACTGTAGCCTTGTAGTATAGTTTCATGTTGGGTAATGTGATGCCTCCAGCTCTGTTATTTTTGCTAAGGATTGTCTTGCTTATTTGGATCCAAGTGAATTTTAAAATAATTTTTTCTAACTCTGTGGAAGGTGTCATTGGTAGTGTGATAGGAATAGCAGGGAATCTGTAAATTGCTTTGGGCAGTATGGCCATTTTAACAACATTGATTCTTCCTATCCATGAATGTGGAATGTTTTCCCATTTGTTTGTGTCATCCCTGATTTCCTTGAGCAGCATTTTGTAATTCTCATCATAGAAATCTTTCACCTCCCTGGTTAGCTATATTCCTAGATATTTTATTCTTTTCATTTTTTGAGAAGTGTCTGTTCATGTTCTGTGTTCATTTCTTAGTGGGGTTATTTGTTTTTTGCTTGTTGATTTGTGTTCTTTATAGATTTTGGATATTAGACCTTTTTTGAATACATAGTTGGCAAATATTTTCTCCTATTCTGTAGGTTGTCTCTTTATTGATATTTTCTTTTATTGTACAGAAGCTTTTTAGTTAATTCTTAATAACTGTTCATAAAACACTACTGGCAATAATATATAGGATAGTATAATAGAATTACTATTTCTACTTTGTCAAAGAACATTTTAACAGACTGCCCAGTGAAGCAAATGGCGAATAAAGAAATGTACTTTTAAAGTACTTTCAACATTTAATTCCTCCTCCCAGTGAGGTTCCTGCTAGTATTCACTCTGCTCTGAAAGTTTCACATTAAGAAGGTACAATATGCTTGGGGACATCCCCAACACTCAGCTCCAGCTGCCTCTAAGGATACTGAAAACATCTGGAGAGCTCTCTCCCAGGCATCAGCGATGTTTACTGGCCCCAAGCCAGGCACGGCGGCTCAAGCCTGTAATCCCAGCACTTTGGGAGGCTGAGGTGGCTGGATCACCTGAGATAAGGAGTTTGAGACCAGCCTGGCCAACATGGTGAAACCCCATCTCTAATAAAAATAAAAATAAAAAATTAGCTGGATATGGTGGCGGGCACTTGTAATCTAAGCTACTAAGCTACTCGGGAGGCTGAGGCAGGAGAATCGCTTGAACTCGATGGAAGGAAGTTGCAGTGAGCCAAGAACGCACCATTACTCCTGGGCAACAGGAGTGGAATTCCATCTTACAAACAAAAAAAAAAAAACATTGACTGGCCCCAATAACATATGACTACATTTCCAGGATATCTGCAAACAGACTTATTTGGTCTTCTGGCTAAATTACTACTCAGAATTTTTTCTCTATCGTATTCTAAACTTACTGCATACTTGTTAAAGAGACTGAGGAAAATTGCAGGAGGTATGATTATTGACAGGAAAAAGGGTTTTGTGGGTTCCGTGCTGTGCAGCTCTTCAGAAGTAGGCCTACTCTGGAGCTAGTACAGAAAGTGAGTTCTGCAGAGCTCAGGTCACCATCAGACTACCATATAATGTCAGAGAAACAATAAGAAACCCCCGTCTCTTCTTGGGGGCTTATTAGGATTACTTCAATCCTTCATTTTACTTTTTCCCATGTCTTTCTTTTATCCTTCTTTGTCCCATGCAAGATCTTTCTGAAAGGACTCTTGAATAAATAGAACAAAAAAGGGAAAATAAAATGCTGCATAGAAAACCCAGGGGATCTCTCCAGCTCTCTCTTATTTTTGCTTTCTTCTATATCTTTATTTTTCATCGATTCTAGCATGTTTGGAAAAAAATGCATTGGATTTCAAATTTATGAGAAAAAATAAACATGCTATAAATAATCCTTCCTTTCCTCTAAAAAAAAGAAAAAGAAAAAATCCCAGTATCTTATCCCACTAACAGAACATGGCCAGCTCTATGAAGTCAATCAACTATAAGAAACAGTATAATATAATTTGCAACGCCTTTCAGAACATTAACATACGTGGCATGAAATAATGATTTAATATTACAGAGCACTTCATTTTATCAACAAAAGTACCCATGCAGCCCGAAATGCTAACAAATGTGCACACTCAATTCAAATCTCACCAACCTGACATGTTTTTCATTATTATAATGTCAACTTCTCAAGAGCAGAATGGATAAAATGAAAGCTGCCTCCAATTCATGAGTGTTTGAGGGTGGCCATCTTTCTTTCTACGCTGCCTGTGTGAAAGGCATTAATGACCCTACCAGCCTCTGCTGCTTTTGGCTTTGTTCTGATGTGTGTCTCCAGCAGATGCAAAGAACAGCTGGATCTTTTCCTTGCATTGTCTCTTTCACCTTGGAGAAGAACTTCCATTAGCTTTCTGATCCTAAGCCTAGGAATACATACATTCACTTCCAAAATGTACTCAAAGCCTCAAAATGTATGTCTCAACCTAATTCCCTTTTTCATGAATTTTTTCTTTTTAACGTTCTAAGGACCTCAAACACCAAAAGTGTATCCAGTATTGTACTTTACATTAACAGTCTTGTTCACATTCACAATACAGTCTTTCAATCCAGAAAAATGGGAGGAAGTCATTTTATTGTAAAATGCACTTGCATGCTACCTCTCCCAGTGATGAGAGAGGTGATTTTGCTACCAATTTCAGAGTGACTGCTACAATATTATGTTAGACTTCCCAGAACAATATTTGTATAAAATACCTTACCCCATTATCAGCTTCTCTGTCAATTAGATTGGGGATTATGCACATGGTCACTATGTTTAAGTAAGCCCCTGTACCACCTTGATTATTCATATGCCCCAGCAGGGTCCTATATATTCCCAGTGCTGTATATTCATTGCTGCCTGAGGAAAGAAGAATAGAAATTAACATACCATTCCTCCAATTGAAAATAAAGGGAAGAGGATACCAAGAAAACACATGTTCAAGATGATGACAGTTTTATTTTTGGTGCAGGGGAATTAGTTTTTATCAGATTAGGAAAATTATGTGTGTGCCTTTCATATATGTATATACATATATAATATTATATATAAGAATATGGATATAGGCTGGGTACAGTAGCTCACACCCGTAATCCGAGCATTTTGGAAAGCCAAGGCGGGTGGATCACTTGAGCCCAGGAGTTCAAGATCAGCCTGGGCAACATGATGCAACTCCATTTCTGAAAAATAAATCATTCAAGCATTTTGGTGTGCACCTGTAGTCCCAGCTACTCAGGAGTCTGAGGCAGGATCATTTGAGCCCAGGAGGTCAAGGCTGCCAAGAGTTCTGATCTCTCCACTGCACTGCAGCCTGGGTAATAGAGCAAGACCTTACCTAAAAAAAAAATAATGTGTATATATTAGTACATTTTCTATATATACTACATATAAAATCTTAGTGTCCAATCTAGCACATCCTTGGGAATAAGATAGGTAATGTAAACAAGCTAAGGTTAATACTAAAGGGCTAGAGAACTAATTAGGACAAAAGACACCAAGAAGGTAGGTAAATTTCAGCCCAATAGGATTGTAACCAGTATATCAGTGAATGGAAAGGATGTGACCAAAGACAAAGTGAGCAATAGTTTTTTTGATTCAAGTGAGTTTAAAATTATAAACTACTGATGCCTATCCAAGTGATCAAACATCAAATGGAAGGAAGGGTTCAAATCTCTGAGGAATGGAATCCCCGAAAGAAAGGGTATTCAACACAATTCAACATCCTAGTCAGAAGACAAATTCAGCACCAGGGAACTGGACAGTCGGGCAAACTGATCACAGGGTCCCTGATCACACTGACAATGAGCAGTAAGGATTTCCAGAAAGTACCTACTATGGGAGAAGAAGCCCTATAGACTGTCAGACCCAGATGTTGATGATTCCTCAGTCACATTGCTTCTGGGGAAGTAGATTTTGATCACTGTCAGCTGTGGGAACTCTTGGAGGAGAAAAAAACATGCAGGACATGAAGAAATGAGAGTAAAATGGTAAGATGACAGGAATTATGGTGGATATTTCAGTGCAGCACAACCAGACACATTTTTTTCCCTTCAAATAGGGCACACCTGTTGTCCCAAGTAGTTGGGACTATGCAATTACTTGGAAAGCTGAGATGGGAGGATCACTTGAGCCCAGGAATTTGAGGCTACATTGAGCTGTAATTATGCCATTGCACTCCACCCTGGGTGACAGACAGAAACCCTGTCTCAAAAAAAAAAAAAATGGCTTCCTTTCAAATTACTTCTGATAAAAATCAATAGGAAAACAATCTGGTGATCAGACAGGGTCAAGGGTCTTCTCTGAGCATTTTGAATATTTCTGACTTTATGTCAAGAAATACCCATAGTAAATCCTGCTTGTCTGGAAGTTCACATAACAGGAGTCCAAGTGGAGAGGCCCTTAGTCAATTAAGTAAAAGGCCACTGAGCTATTAGCATCACAACCTTTTATTTTTCAGTTGTATTGACATTTACTGGGCCTTCAATAACTTAAAAAAGCAAAAGTATATCTGCACAAAAGAATCCTAGGAAAATTAATTGATTTCTTGCTGTCATATGGCAATATGAAAACCTGTTAAATTCTGAACAAAAATTACATAAGAAAGAGAAACATTCCCCCACTCTGTTATAGCATTTCACAATGGTTGCAAATAATTAACTAGGAGAGAATTAAAGGCAAACACTTAGACACAAGCGAGTGTCAAATGATTCAATGGGATCTGTGTAACTGAGAAGAAAAATAAGAGTCTTGAGAAAAGTTGTATAAAGCCACTGTACTTAGCCTCCAACAGAGTAAGTTGGGATAACACACCATTCCTCCAATGGCAAATGAAGGTGACCATGTACTGGGACTCAAAGTCTATACTGCTAAGGAATTCTGTATGTTTTTCATCAAGCATGGAAATGTTAGGCAAAGAAATGAGTGAAGAAAATACCTGATGAGATTCATTCTTGAAATAATGAAAACAAAGACCAATGAGGTTCTTAGTTGCCATCTCAACAATGGACTCAAAAATTAGGGACAATGCTGTAGGAACCATATAGGGTATTTTAGTATATGTGACCGCCTCATATTTTTAATTTTTATTTTCTTGGGCTGTTCTCTCAGACAATCACAGTTGGATACCTGTACAAGTGGTTGTTTCTAGAAGAAGCAGGAAACTCTTTTTCTACATTTAATATCCTGGAATGCAGAGCTCCCAAAAGAAAGAGCGTGTAGCAGCAGGTTTAAAGAATAAGTCAACAAACAAATAATTGTTAACCTTTAGAGTATTTGCTAAGTATCAGGCACTATTCCAAGAGTTATATAGATGGATATAGATGTAAGATATTGAAATGTATATGGATGGGAATGGGGGTTGAGAGATTCAGAAAAAGATGTACAAAGTCAAAGAAAAGGAACAAGTAACTCTAGCTACTACTGCATGCCCGAAAGAGGAGAGGCTAGCAGAGGCAACTGACCTTGATGGAAAAGTGGTCTGAATATTAACCATGTAACTGACTTCCCAGTATTTGTAAACAGAACTCTTATAGTGCACTCATGTTAAGGGAAAGGGCTTGAATTTGTGACTAACTGTGGTTAACTTCCAGGTACTGGACCCCAAATCAGCAAGATTCCTAAAGCTATAAGAGCATCTGGCCTCTCCGATTCCCACATGGAGAGGTTGAATCACCCCAAAACGTGCCACTGTCTTTCAGAGAAGACACGGACACAAGGAATCCTATAGCTGAACCAAGTAAGTAGACCTGTGTTTCTTGTACTATGGAACAAAAATCAAATACATCACAATGATCTGAAACCCTTTTTATTTTTGTCTTTTGCAACTTAAGTGCCCAGAATTGAATCATGGCAGATGGTCATGACTGGCCCAAGGAAGGCTTTTATTTTATTCTATTTTATTGCATTGCGTTTTGCTTTACTTTTTTGTATACCTTTCCATCATTCTCCTTTCTTTTCTTTTCTTTTCTTTTTTTTTCTTGATAAGGAGTCTCACTCAGTCACCAGGCTGGAGTGCAGTGGTGTGATCTCTGCTCACTGCAACCTCCGTCTTCCGGATTCAAGCGACTCTCCTGCCTCAGCCTCCTGAGCAGCTGGGACTACAGACATGCACTACAATGCCCAGCTAATTTTTGTATTTTTAGTAGAGATAGGGTTTCCCCCATGTTGGCCAGTATGGTCTCGATCTTATGACTTCGTGATCTGCCAGCCTCAACCTCCCAAAGTGCAGGGATTACAGGCGTGAGCCATCATGCCTGGCCTCCATCACTCTCTTTTCATACTAGCTCATTCCCCTCTTATTATGGGCACTCAGTTCTATATATTTAATGCATGTATTTTTAACCTGTCTTTCATATCTCTATTTAGGTATATGTTATATCATATATACATAGTATATATTGTAGCAATTATATATGTGTATATCACTGAAAATTTTTATTTTATAATTTATTTAAACAATATTGTATGATAAATCTTTTTCCGCACTTTATTTGACTTAACTGTATCTTTGAGAGCTTCCACACTGTAGTGTACAGAGTTAGTTCATACTTCTAAACTCTGAAGCTCATTTTATCCCATGCACATGCCACGTTTTACCTTTCCATTCACTTTTGGCAGACACTTTATTTTGTTGTAACTTTATTTTGTTTTAAGAAAGAAAATTCTTGAGAGGGCAGTAAAAAGTCGACTTTTATGAATTATAGAGTCATTTCTGAAAGTGATAAGAAGGCTGTAATACTCTCCTTTGGAAAATTATCCCAGTTTTCAGTGGCTGCATTTTCCAAAATGAATTCTGCAAAAATTTGTTCTGTAAAACATAAGTAAATATTAAGACAAATAAAAGTTTCTGCATTCAGGTAGATTTGGGAACAAGATAATTGAAAAAGCTAAATACTTTTTTTTATTATAGGCTTTCTCTTGGTATTTAATATCTAAGTGAGCATGTGACTTTTCAAAGAAAAAGAGTGATGAGATAAACTATTGCCTAAACCCAAATCCTTATTAACCAGAGGAACTAGTGTTCCATAGACCACTATTTTGACTGTTGTTATCATTCTTTCACTTGTTCCAGGAACATAGTGATAGTATTAGAGCAAATGAGATTTCCATCAAAATAAATTGAGCCTTGAAAATTAAAAGTGTTCTTTTTGAGAAGTTATTTTTATTAGATTTTTATGTCATTTAGATATTTTTCATTATGACACATTTTATGATTTCTTGATTTTTGTCTTTTACCAGTAGATTAAATTACAAATTTCTGCATCAAACCACATTTAGAAGAATCTATGACTGGCTGATTACTAAACAGTGACTTATCCCTGGAAACTCATCATGCCTAGTTGAAATCTACCAATATAGGCAAAAGTTTAATCTGCTGCAAATGGTAACCAAGGAAGTAGACTTGGAGATTGATAGTGAGAAGAACAGAAGTCTCTATGAGCTTGTCAGCAAGGCCCGGGGCACTGCTGTTGCCTGAAATGGCTCTGAAGATGCTGGCCACACAAGTTCTATTAATCAGCACTTGCAGAGCGACCACTCTCATCTAACCGAGTTCAGGGTCAGCAAACTGGATTCAGTATGTTCAATCTAAAAATACACGCCATTGTTAAAAGGCAGTGCATTGTTAATAAACAGGAGAACAATTGTCTGAGATCCTTCAAAAACTAGGTTTTTGTGTTTTTGGTCTACACTAAACAAAACTGGAAATTGAACTTTAGGCAAGAAATTGGGAACCATTATTTACCATATTATACTCAGATTTGAAATTTGCAATTTAATGAGTAAAAGATGGTTGCATGCATGTTGTGAAAGCAAGAAATGATTCCAAGTGAAAGGCTATACATTAATTTAGTTCATCTTTATCATTTATTTCTGTGAACTGCTAAAGCTATGCTTTATTTATTGCAGCTCATCCATTTATAATTCTCTGTAGTTTAGAAAACTGCATCTAACATTTTCACCCCAACTTTATAAATTGCATTGATTTATTTCTATCTCGTAAGCCTAAAACCATTTATTACAACAAAAACCATCCTTCTATTCTGATGTTCCAGGAACAAAGTCTACCCGCTTACTGTGTAGGGAGCATTGACAGATGGCCAAATGGGGTGATAGCTTTGATTTTAATGTGTCTTAAGAGAGTAAATGAAGCAAAGGCAATCTTCATCTCCTGTGAAAAGTTGGATTTTTGTGTGGCTTGTCGGCAACACTGAGGTGCAATTCTCACAGCACTTCATTGATTTTCCACTCAACCATGACCATTCAAACGGCAAAAAGCCGGGTCAAAGAATTTTTAAAGTATTTTTTTCCTGTTTATCTATGAGAGTACAAACAAAATTGACTACACTTACTTCGGTGACACTCAGTGGTTTTCTGGTGCAAAGTCTTCATGAGTTTCACAGGTTATGAATTTTTAATTTTACATAAAATGAAGTGGTTTTGTCGAGAGAATCATTAACATCATAAAGACCGTAAGAATAAAAATTCTTCACATCTCCCCACCTGTGATTTTAGCATATATCATGGATGACAAAGCACTCTGCATTGCTTGCTTTAAGCTCTGAAAGGGGACAGACTTCAACAGCAGGACATGAAATAATGCTTGTAATAGAGCAATAAAGTCTCATTGCTGTAGGATGGCGTGGTATTCTGTACTGGGCCTCAAACCCCAATGTAACTTTAAATACAAAGCACCATTTAAATATAAAGATTAACTTCTTCATCTTCATTTTCTGTGAGAGCATGAAAGCTTGAACAAGAATTTGCCGAGGGAAGATATAACAGCTAAGCTCTACAGAAATTTTAGCCACTAGAATAGCATTTAAACAAGTGGAAGCCTGACATTACCAACGTTGTGTACTGCAAATTTGGGTAGAATTGTACTTCTGTGGTAGTACAAATGATAGCCATAAAAAATTGTCCAGTAATTTAGTTGATGTATTTGTTTCGTTATTTAGTTGGTGTGCTTGTGTTTACATTTCACCTTGCAGTATGATAAAATAAAACAAGAACAGGCTCTGGAGGCGAAAAGACCTGAATTCATTTCCCGCTTCTGCCTTTCTCCTGCTTTGTAAAATTGGAAACTTCCTTTGCCAATTGGGAACTTAGCTCCTTCAGTCTATGTTTCTGCATCTGTGTAATAAAATGGTAATATTTTACAAGTTCCACTCATTAGATTATCTGTGAAATAACTAGTAGTGTCTGACATTCAATACATTTTAGTTCACTTAGCACATGTGGCTAATGTGATACAAGGAAGTTTCTATTTAAAATCCATTTGTTAGGAGTATGAAATGCACACTCATGATGTTCAGAAGAGAAGGCTCCTTCCAAGTAACACAAAGCTCCCAGCACCAGAACACACCGGTACTCCCTAGACAAAATGACCGTCAAGTTCGCTACCATTACAGAGTTAGACAATCAAGGCAACATCCCAGGCACTCAATAGCCTACTGTGCCACATTTCACTGACAGGGCGATGGCGTGGGGACGTCTTCCATGTACATGCTTCATCTTCTAGTCTCAGCAGGTCTGAGTTCACTCAGGTGTGCTGCTAGTGCGGGCGACAGGAAATGAAAACTCCAGCATGCAGTGCATGGAGGACAGTGTCTACTCATTTGCAAGGGAAGACTGAGTGCTCATGAATGGAGATGCAAACGTTGACAAGATAAGGGCAAATATTTAGAAAATGAAAAAACATTCCAGCCAGCCTAAAAGAAGGAAAGCCCAGAGTCATTCTTCTCTGCACGCATTCTGGCTAGCCTCCAAAAACATCTATTTTTCTTTTTTCTGTAGCCTTACCAAACACCTAATTGCCCTGACCTTGACCATGAAGTAGTCACTCCTTACTCTTTTAAAGGAAAGAGGGCACTGGGGCTATTTTTTTTTTTTTTTTGAGATAGGGTCTTGCTCTGACATCCAGGCTGGAGTGTAGTGGCATGATCTCAGCTCACTACAGTCTCGATTTCCCAGACCCAAACAATCCTCCCTCCTCAGCCTCCAGAGTAGCTGGGACCACGGGCACGTGCCACCTCACTTGGCTAATTTTTCTACTTTTTGTAGAAATGGGGTCTCACTGGGTTGCTCAGGCTTATCCTGAACTCCTGGGCTCAAGGGATCCTCACACCTCAGCCTCCCAAAGTGCCAGGGTTGCAGGCATAAGCTACTGTGCTCTGCCAGGCACTGGAGCTAATACTCCATAGTCAAGCATGAACTTTTTCTCCTTTCTCCCAGCATGAAGGCTACATTAAAGTAAGCAAGTTAATGAGTAAGCACCCTGGGCAAGTCCCTTATTCAGGACTTTAATTTGTTCCCTAGACTAAAAAGTACAAGACAGACCCCCAACCTGGTGTCGAGATAACCACGTAGTATATTTCTCCTAGCATTCCTTTCAGAGTGAAATGGGGGTGCCTATCTGATTGGTCCTTGGGCCAACAGGCATAAGCTGGCACTGCCCTGGGCAAACCAGGACATGTAGCCAACTTACCCCTTGCCTATCCTGAAGGCAAAGGATCAAGCACTTGACTCTGGCTTCATGCTCATAGACTGTGTTAAATTAACAGAGAAGTTTGGCCAAAATCAAAATTTTTTAAAGATCAGAATGTGGGAAGGAGGATATTATAACATGATTAGATGCTCCATAATTAGTCTAACATTTACTCTTTTCGCATTTGACCATGAGATCAAATAGACAGCTATCCTTGAAAAGCCATAGGAAAATCAATCAAACATTATCAGCCTAAAACTAGACCCATGACTGAATTCCCCAAACCAGTTTCTCCTCCTGTCCTGCCCTGAATTTAGGAAAAACAGGCACTCAAGATGGAAACTGAGTAGCCATCCAAGAGAGCTGCTCCTTCTCCCATGTTATATGGCCAGCCACACCAAGTGATTTCCTCCCTTGCACATTTTGATTCCTTTCCATTTGCCATAGGCTTGGTTTAATCCATCAGCTTTTCCTGCTTCTATTGTTTTACTATAGCCTCTGTAACAAATTACCACACAATTGGTGGCTTAAAACTGCACACTGTTTTCTGAAAGCAAAACACAGCACTTCCTGTGTTAGGGTTCTGGAGAACAGAAGTCTGAAATTAGCTTCACTGGGCCAAAATCCAGGTGTCATCAGGACTCCTCTCCTTCTAGCTTCTGTGGGCTTCCAGCATCCTTTGGCTTGTGACCACATCACTCTCATTTCTGCTTCTGCAGTCACATTGTCTTCTGCCATTCCACGTGTTTCCACCTCCCTCTGCCTCTTTCTTATAAGAACATTTTTGATTATACTTAGGTCCTATCCAGATAATCCAGGATAACGCCCCCATCTCAAGATCCTTAATTTAGTCACATCTGCAATGCCTTTGCCATATGAAGTGTTGTGAGTTGTATTGCATCCCCCTAAAATTTGTATGTTGAAGTCCTAAGCCTGGATGCCTCAGAATGTCTCCTTACTTGGAGACGGGGTATTCAGAGAAGTAAGAAAATTCAAATGAGGTCATTAGATTGACCCTAATCCAAGGACCACTCTATGTGCAAATTTCCCCTTTTTATAAGGACTTGTATCTCTACAAAAACTTGCACATAGAGACATTCATAAAAGGAAGATGCTGTGAAGAGACATAGGGAGAAGACGGCCACTTACAAGCCAAGAAGAGAGGCCAGAAATAGATCCTCCCTGCTGACACCTTGATGTTAACCTTCAGCCTCCAAAGCTGTGAGACAATACATTTCTGTTTTTCAATCCCCACAGTGTGTGGCACATTGCTCCAGCCACTCTAGCATGCTAATATCTAAGGTCACATTTACAGGTTCCAGGGATTCAGACCTACATCTCTGGGGCCATTATCCAGCCTCCTACACTACCTCAGCATGCCCAACATCTCCTTGTCACCAGGTTCTCCTTTTCCAGTTCCTTCTCCATCTCACTCTCAATCCTGAGATGCAAATGAGTATGTCTCTCCCTTGCTGCAAACCCTTTAGCCCCTGGCTAGAGTTTCACACCTTCTGACTTCCTCCTCATACACTGGCTAATGGAGCCTCCGCACCACCTGCCCTTCCATGTCTCTGTCTTCATACTTTCTGTCTCTTCTGCCTTGGCTGTTATTTATGTAGCCAGTCCTGCCTCTCGTCATGGTAAGTTTCTCCCATGTCATCGGGTTAACAGAAAGATCTCTCATCAAAAGTTTCTTCAGAAACCTTCATCCAGGAAGGCTGGTGAGAAGAAACTGGTGCAGCCTGGGAATTTACAGCAGGATTGTTCCAGTAAAAGAAGCTGTGCTTCTATAGTGTGAATCCATGATGAGAGAACACTCTCATGGGTGGGTGTTCTGTGACTTAGAATACTGGCACCTAAGGAGAAGGAAGTGGTCAGTTAATGGTTGGTCCTAGGGAAGTTTTGAAGACAAATCCACATGTGTCTGAACATCGTGGATGCTTAACCTGCCAAGACAAGTGGATGTTTAACCTGCCAAGACAAGAGGCAAGGGGAAATTAATGCTGGAGACAGAAGAGTCCAACAGACAGATTAGATCTATGTCAAGACTTAAGGCCTGATTGACAGATCTTCAAATTTGAGGTCATTTTGTTCATAAGACACAGTCTGTTTTCCTTGTATGGGCCCAGGTAAATAAAACTTCTATCTTTATCTTAGCCACTTTGTATCTCCCAACCAGTGCTATGAAGCAGCCCTTCCAATCTCTCCTCCCTGAGAATGTGAACTCTCAGAGTGTCCCCATTTGTGGCCTAGCTCCATCTCGGAATCGTAGATTGGGAGAACCATCACCATGTGGATGCTTCTCAGGGAGCTCCAGAAACCATCTCTGCTCCCATAGAGCTTATATTGTGATGGCCGAGGAAGTCATTTAAAAAGTAAATAAGCATAATGTATACCTGTGGTAATGAACACCGTAAGGGAAAGTAACTCAGGAAGGGCAGATACGCAGTTTTGGGGAGGATGAATTTGGGAGGATCAAGGAAGTCTCATTGAAAAGATTCCATTTAAGCAAGGACCTTAAGTAGGTGACTATCTGGTCATATCATTATGACCTTTTTATATTTCTGTACCATGATTGAGTTGACATCCCAGAACTTGCAGCACCACAATAAATGTATGCCGGGAGCAAAGCTCTCCTTTTTCATAGTCAAAGGGGGACAGAAAAATCAACATAAAGACTAAGATGTTTACCATGTATACAAAATTATGGCTGAGAGCTTAAAAAGTTACAACTCTGGGGTTTTTTAGATCAATATTCTACATGAGATACAAATAGGTTTTTTTTTACAAAAAAAATTTCCACAAGTAATTATTGTACTTATGATCAATTTCCACAGAAATGTGTTAAGAATATAACAAAATTTGCAGGTCAAAATGGTCATTTTTTTTTTTACATTATGATGCTAAGAACAAGAAAAAGTTATGGGCTAAAAGGTGGTCCCAGGGATAAACCTCTTTTAATGAAGATCTAGCTACATTAAAATTTAGACTTTCTAAAGCATAATCTCTCAGTGCAGGATCTTGGGATCTTTAGGTTTCACAAATGGTGTAAGATGCTTGGATGGGTGGCCACATTCGACAGCTGTAGAGATGTAAGTTCAATGGATGTCTCCATTTTTTTAAAGTTTTTTAGAACTTTTTCTTCAATATATAATTATTTTACATGGGGTCAACATGAGTCAATTGTGTCCTGGCAGATTAAGTGTTAATGTCAAACAGGAAAAACAAAACTTTGTCTGCCTGTTCTACCCAATGTAAGTGTGTCATGTGCCTACATGTTCACTATCTCTCTCATCTTATACCTTTCTCATTTAAAACTAGCTTTGAGTGACTTAGAACAACAGTTTTCAAGCCATGTTCACCAGAGTTTCTGAATCCACAAAGATTCTTTAGGACACACTGTGGAAATGAGGGTGATATCACATAGCAAGTTACCAGTTCCTACTCTGATTTTAACGATACTCACTTTTACCAGAGTCATAATAAAATTTAAATGTACAGTTTCAACACAAAAGAAGATTCTTGGGTGGAGGCTCATCATGGCAGACGGGAGGCAGGACTAGATTGCAGCTCCAGACAGAATAGCATGGCGGGGAGCGGGGGGCTTGCATTATGAATTTTATCTCCAGATCTACTGCAATAGCAAACCAGCTATCCTGAGAAGACTCACAGACCCTCGGAAGGAAGCAGGCTGCTCCTTCAGGACCCGGAAGACACCCCAAATACTGTGAGTGCCCCAACTGAGGAAGTGGGAAATGGAGATCCTCCTCTCCCGAACACACCCGCCCCACTGGAGAAGCTGAAGATCTGTTTGTGGGAGAAGTTTCCAACTTTATTTGGAGCTGAGTCAATTTCAAGGGCCAAGTGAAATACAGAGGTAGAAGAAGCAGCAGAAAGGCCCTGGGAGCTTGCTGGGTCCCCTAGCAGGCCATTCCTGCCTGGCACCACAGGGATCCAAGGCGAGAGGAGCAGGGGGCGAAACTCCACAGGGAGAAGGAACTCTGAAGCTGAACTTTGTAATAATTTGAACAGGTTAAGAAGCCTCCTGGCCAGAACCTGGGGGAGGGCTCAAATCCAGTGTGCAGACTCCACAGGCAGGGGAGAACCAAGCCCCTTTCTTTTGCAGCTGGGAGGCAAGTAGCCTGGGACAGGTTTTCAAGCCAGTGTAACACTCCATTTGGAAATGGACTGGGGGTTTTGAGGGGGGAGTGAGACTGACCCTTCAGTTTGCATGGGAGCTGGGTGAGGCCTGTGACTGCCAGCTTTCCCCCACTTCCCTGACAATCTCCATGACTCAGCAGAGGCAGCCATAATCCTCCTACATAGACAGCTTCAGTGACCTGGGAATCTCACCCCCAAGCCCCACAGCAGCCACACAAAGACCTGCCCAAGGAGAATCTGAACTCAGACATGCCTATCCCCGTCCCCACCCAATGGTCCTTCCCTACCCACCTTGGTAGCAGTAGAGAAAGGGCACATAATCCTGGGAGTTTTAGGGCACCACACACCACCAGTTCCTCTCCATACTACCACAACTGATGTTTTCTGGAAAGCGCCACCTTCTGGCAAGAGACCAATCAGCACAAAAATAGAGCATTCAAGCACCAGAGCTAAGAACACTCATGGAGTTCATTGCACCCTTCGCCACCTCCACCAGAACAGGCACTGGTATTCATGGCTGAAAGACCCACAGATGGTTCACATCACAGGACTCTGTGCAGACAACATGGAGCCAGGTAGACTCGCTGGGTGGCTAGACCCAAAAGAAAGATGACAATCACTGCAGTTCAGCTCACAGAAAGCCGCATCCATAGGAAAAGGGGAAGAGTACTACATCAAGGGAACAGCTCACGGGAAAAAAGAATCTGAACAACAGCCTTCAGCCCTAGACCTCTGCTCTGACAGAGGCTACCCAAATGAGAAGGAACCAGAAAACCAACCCTGGTAATATGAGAAAACAAGGCTCTTCAACACCCCCACAAAAATACACTCATTCACCAGCAATGGCTCCAAACCAATAAGAAATCCTTGATTTACCTAAAAGAGAATTCTGGAGGTTAGTTATTAAGCTAATTGAGGAGGGACCAGAGAAAGACAAAGCCCAGCGCAAGGAAATCCAAGAAAAATGATACAAGAAGTGAAGGGAGAAATATTCAAGGAAGTAGATAGCTTAAAGAAAAAAAAGCAAATAATTCAGAAAACTTTGGACACAATTTTAGAAATGCAAAACGCTCTGGAAAATCTCAGCAATAGAATTGAACAAGTAGAAGAAAGAAATTCAGAGCTCCAAGACAAGGTATTAACCCAATCCAACAGAGACAAAGAAAAAAATAAAAAAATATGAACAATGCCTCCAAGAAGTCTGAGATTATGTTAGATGACCAAACCTAAAAATAATTGGTGTTCCTGAGGAAGTAGAGAATTCTAAAAGCTTGGAAAACATATTTGGGGGAAAATTTGAGGAAAACTTCCCTGGCCTTGCTAGAGACCCAGTTATACAAATATAAGAAGCACAAAGAATACTCAGGAAATTCATCACAAAAAGATCTTTGCCTAGACACATTGTCATCGGGTTATTCAAAATTAAGACAAAGGAAAGAATCTTAAGAACCATGAGACAGAATTACCTTGTAACCTATAAAGGAAAACCCATCAGATTAATGTAGATTTTCTCAGCAGAAACCCTATGAGCTAGAAGGGACCGGGGCCCTATCTTTGGCCTCCCAACACAAAACAATTATTAGCCAAGAATTTTGTATCCAGCTAAACTAAGTATCATATATGAAGGAAAGTCTTTTTCATACAAATAAATGCTGAGAGAATTTACTATTCCCAAGTCACCAGTATAAGAACTGCTCAAAGGAGCTCTAAATCTTGAAACAAATTCTGAAAATACATCAAAACAGAATCTTTTTAAAGGATAAATCACACAGGGCCTATAAAACAAAAACAAAAATTAAAAAGTGAAAACAAAAAACAAAAAAGTGTATAGGCAACAAAGAGCAGGATGAATGCAATAGTACCTCACATTTCAATACTAACATTGAATGTAAATGGCCTAAATGCTCCACTTAAAAGAAACAGAACTGCAGAATGGGTAGGAACTCACCAACCATCTGCTGCCTTCAGGAGACTCACCTAACACTTAAGGACTCACATAAACTTAGTAAAGTTGGGAAAAGACATTTCACACAAATGAGCACCAAAAGCAAGCCGGGTAGCTATTCTTATATCAGACAAAACAAACTTAAAAGTCACAGCAGTTAAAAGAAACAAGGAGGGACTTTACATAATGGTAAAAGACCTTGTCCACCAGGAAAATATCACAATCCTAAACATAAATACATCTAACACTAGAGTTCCCAAATTTATAAAACAGTTACTATTTAGACCTAAAAAATGAGATACACAGCAACACAATAATAGTGGGGGATTTTAATACTCCACTGACAGCACCAGACAGGTTATCAAGACAGAAAGTCAACAAAGAAACAATGGATTTAAACTATACCTTGGAACAAATGGACTTAACAGATGTATGCAGAACATTCCATCCAACAACCCACAGAATGAACATTCTACTCAACAGTGTATGGAACTTTCTCCAACATAGATAGATATGATAGGCCATAAAACAAGCCTCAATAAATTTTAAGAAAATTGCAATTATATCAAGCACTCTTTCAGACCACAGTGGAATGAAATGAAATCATCTCCAAAAGGAACCTTCAAAACCATGCAAATACATGAAAATTAAATAACTTGCTCCTGAATGAGCATTGGGTCAAAAACAAAGTAAAGATGAAAATTTAAAAACTCTTTTAATTGAATGGTGATAATGATACAACTTATTAAATCATCTAGGATACAGCAAAGGAAGTGCTAAGAGGAAAGTTCATAGTCCTAAACACCTACCTCAAAAAGCCTGAAAGATCACAAACAGACAATCTAAGGTCAGACCTCAAGGAATTAGAAAAACAAGAACAAACCAACCCCAGCAGAAGAAAGGAAATAAGTAAGATCAGCACAGAACTAAGTTAAATTGAAACAAACAAACAAACAAAATACAATGCAAAGGATAAATGAAATAAAAAGTTGGTTCTTTGAAAAGATAAAATGACCACTGGCAAGATTAGCTAAGAAAAGAAGAAAGAAAATCCAGATAACCTTACAAAGAAACAAACCAGGAGATATTACAACTGACACCACTGAAATACAAAAATCATTCAAGGTTACTGTGAACACCTTTACACAGATAAACTAGAAAATCTAGAAGAGATAGAAAATTCCTGGAAAAATACAACCCTCCTAGCTTAAATCAAGAAGAATTAGATACCCTGAACAGACTAATTACAAGCAGTGAGATTGAAATGCTAATTTAAAAAATTACCAACAAAAAGTAGTCCAAGACCGTCTATCTATTTGCAAAGCATTTTCATCACCCCAAAAAGAAACCCCATGTCCATTAAGCAGTCATTCCCCTCCCCCTACTCACCTACCCAATCTCCAGCAATCACTGATTAGAAAACATGAATCTACTTTTCTGTCTCTGTGAATTTACCTATATTGGGTGTTTCATATAATGGAATCACACAATATGTGACCTTTTTTTTTCACATGAGTCACAATATGTGACTCAGCCTAATGTTTTCAAGGTTCACCCATGTTTTATCATATATCGGAGCATCATTTCTTTTTATGACAAATAATTCTGCATTGTATAGACCACATTCTACTTATCCATTCATTTGTTGATGGACATTTGGATTGTTTCTACCTTTTGGCTGTTATAAATAGTGCTGCTGTGAAAATTCAAGTACACACTTTTATTAAAATATCAATTTTTAGTTATTTGGTGTCTGAGTTGAATTACTGACTCATATGGTAATTCTGTGTTTAACTTTCTGAACTGTATCACCACACCATTCTCCACAGTGGCTACACAATTTTACATTCCTGACAGCAATGTACAAAGGTTACAATTTTTTTAAATCCTGGCCACACTCATTTATTTTCTGATTTTTTGATTGTAGCCATCCTAATGGGTGTGGAGTCATATTTTATTATAGTTTTGATTTACATGTCTTCAATGACAAACGATGATGATCCTTTCATATGCTTATTGATCATTTATGTATCTTATTTGGAGAAACAGCTATTCAACCCTTTTGTCAATTTTTAGTTAGATTGCTTGACTTTATATTGTTGACCTGTAAGACTTCTTTGTATATTTTGGATGCTAGACCCTGGATTTTACTTAACTGCTACTTAACCCAATGTTCACTTTACAAATTTTTATAAGGAAAATTTATATAGCTTCATTGGAAAATTATAGCTTCTTTCAACATAAACCTTATAAATTATCCTACTGCTCTTTCTGTGTTTGCCACCAAGAGGCTTAGAACAGAATAAAGCAATTTAGTAATCATGTAAGAATTTTCAGCACTCTTTTCTATGTACATTCTACCACTAGCCTCTCTCTTATCTTTCTTCCTGAATTTTTTCTTTACCTTCATTCATTTTTAAAATAATATGTACATACTCTTCTAAGACTCCTCAATTTAAATTCCTGTGTAGAAGATACAGTGAATAAATAAGTCATAAGAACCTTCGCCTGCTTCCTGGTAAGGAGAGAAACACTGTAAGTGATAAATGGCATTTTGACCTTAAGCAACATTTTCTTTCTGTCACCTTGCCCCTTTTTGCATATTTTTTCTTCTTTTGGGCAACTGCCCACCCACCATCCCTTTCTAATTATCACACTCAACATTGCATACTTTCAACTCCACCCAGTTATTTCCAGTCTTCACATTGCACCTCCTCCTCCAACACACTCCATGTTTTAGCCCCTATTGATAACTTCTGTAGAACGCATCTTTCTTTCCTAAATTTCATGTCTTCTACACCAAGTCTCATAATTAACATAATGATTCAAGGATTTGAAATATATGCTTGTTGTCAATGTTGATGTGTCTTATCCCACATAGAAAACATTTACATTTAACAGGTATTTTCAAGAGGAGGTAAAGGAAGAGAAAGAGGAGGAGGGAGAAAGGGGAAGGAAGAGGAGGGGAAAGAATCAGGAAACACCAAACACCATGGTACAGACAGTGAGGAAGACATTTTAAAGAAAGAATTGTTGTGACTATCCCTAAACATCTCAAAACGTTCCAATACACAGAATTCCACTCATTCATGAACACATGGACCTAACTAGAATATCTATATGCAGTAAAGAAAATAATTTCCCAAACTTCTTAACAACATCTGTGGTATTTGAGGACACCCAGCAATCCATTTGGTAACTGATAGGTGTTAGGAACATTATTTCAAAGCAATTCCACATATAGTTTATTCTTCTCAGAACCATTGTTTGTACAAAACTCCAATAAAAAGGGCTTTAGAACTGCAAAACATCTTAATTAATATTATTATTGCTGAGAAATTAGTAAAGGTTGTCTTTTTATTGATCATGGGAACAATTAAAAATCAAGAAGGCTACAACCGACAACTCATGAAGATTAATATGATCATAAACAGATTTGCAGTTGTGTCAAAAAGTGGAACTTGAGTTTCTAATCTATAATTTCCCCTCTTCTTCCTTCCACTGTCTTTACTGGTACAGAACATGCTAGCCCACATCCTTCCTTTGTGTAGAGAAGAGCACTCACTCCATCCCCTTTTGGGTGTGGAGAAATCATGGGCTATTCTGAGCCTTGAGCCTAGCGTCCAAGCTCACCAGAGCTAGAAAACAAAACTACTGCCAGCTGACATTTGCTACATGCTAAAGAAGGAAATATATTGGGCTACCAAAAGCATATGGCAGCTACTGCGCCTGCAGTAGCTCTGTCTGCTACTGAAATCAGCTCTATTATATCATACAGTGGACTCATGGCTATAGTATTAGAAATTTTAAGCTCAGCAGCAAAGCCCAATTCAAGTTCACTGGTTTTAGGAATCTTACGAACCTGGCCCAGAATAACTTCTCCCTCTTCTGAACACTTTATGTACTTATTATATTGTGACTTTGCAAATATGCCTCTTTTTTTAGTTTGTGTTTCATTTTTCCTAGTAGTTTGTGAGTACTATGTCATCTAGCTAGATTTACCCCACTTTGGCCAATGTACCTGGCATACTCTTACTGAATACAAGCTCAGTCATGACTGACTGGTTATGCATTTGTGAATCTGTATCTGTCTATAAGGTAAGACGGTAGATATTTGAACCATTAGAATGTGTTGAAGTATTAAACTGCATATGCCAACAGCCTTAAACAACCTGAGCTATCATCTAATTATGAACTCAAAGATTTAATTAATCACAAGTTGCAGAATGCCTCTGTCAACTATTCATATTTTGATAGTTTGGGACTTTCCATGTACTTCAAATGCAAAAGACAAAAGAGTCCTTTTATGAAACTCAAAAGTCATGCTTTTATGTAATTTATGGCTAACCAACCATATATTTTTGTATCAAAGCTATGGTGCCTTCTATTTTAGTACAATTTAAAACTGCCTTTTCAGGAAAGGGGTCTGGCCCTTTAAGAATTAGAATTAGGTATGGATATAAAACTTGATTTCTGTGTAGTGTAGTGAAGAAAACTGCCTCTTAAAGTTCAAACTTCCATTCCAGACAGACGGGAGCTGACAGAACTCAATCATACAAACGAAATGTTCTCCAGGTAGAAAAAGGACACATTAGCATTAGTTGTGCACTTAGCATAGACTTCATAGCCACTAAATCATCTCATTTTAGTAATGAGGATTTAGAGACCATCTTTTCTGATACTCTAATTATACAAATGACTAAATTTATCTAGCCCTTCTGCCCTAGGCACATGCCTCCCCCTGCAGCAAAGGTATACCTAAGGATGTGGCCCAGGACCCTGGCACTGGCCTCCAGGATGGGAGAATCCACTCACCTTACCTAAAGTCCCTGCTTCCTTCATGCCATTGCTTTATTACCTCTCTTCATTCCCTCCAGGAGGGCACTCCTAAGTCTAATAGACTTGTTTTCATGCTTAGTTCCACTTTGTGTGACATGCTTTGACAGAGCAATTGATTTGAAGACACGCTTGCTAAATCATCTGGCCCTCAGTCGTGATTTGCCATGGAAACCAAATCTCAGCAATGCCCCTCTCTAGTTCCAGATCTGCACTCTCCAACATTGCATCCACCAACCACAGGGGGCTACTGAGCTCTTGAAATGTGGCTGGACCAAATTGAGAAGGGCTCTAATTGCAAAATACTTCAAAGACTTGTCATGAAGAAACTTTAAAGTAGCTCAATAAGTTTTATATTAATGCCACTTCAAATAATATTTTCAATGCATGGGATAATTCAAATTTATTTTGCCTGTTCCTTTTTACTTTTTAAGCGTGAGTACTATAAAATTTTAAATGACCCGTTTATGACCCACATTATTTTTCTTTTTGACAACATTGTTCAAGAGTCTAAACAGTGTTTCTCAGAGTCTGCTCAATGTAGCACCTACATCAGAAACACCACAGGTGCTTTTTACTAATTTAAACAACTGGGCCCCATCTCTGCCTTACTAAAACACATCTGGAGGGAAGAGACCCTGGAATCTGCATTTTAACAGGCTCCAAAATCAAGCCTCAGATATGATTTCATTTCCTCTTTGTTTTTTCACAATGGAACCCGAATGTTAAGCGAGTGCAGAAATGGGACATAAATAAAACAAAACACCAGATTTTCTGTCTTTAAGTCTACCCATCTAGTGATTCAGTAACAAGGTAACCTACAAAGGAGTTTGATGCTAAAATGTGTCAAGTCCTGAAGCAGGAGAGCTAAATTCATGCCGTGACATGCTTCCAACTCTAAGCAGAAAAGCAACACATATGGGCAGGTGGCAAGCAGGATAGGACAGTGATGATAGTTCAGGCTTCCGAGTCAGACAGATCTTTTGTCAAGGCTCTGCCCTTTCACTTGAGAGCTATTTACCCTGAGCATGTCACTGTCACCTCTGAAGGCCCATGCTCTCATTAGCAAAGTAAAGAAGATAATGCCTACCTCAGAGCGTGTTGTAAGGCTTAAATCAAATAACTTAAATAAAATACTAGGCACATATAATAGTCCCAGGTTTTATTATCATTAATAAAATTTGCAAGCTGAATTTCTTAATCTTAGAGCCAGAAATTGATTAAATACAATTAGAATAAACAATATCACATAACTCTTGATCTTCATGATGAAGCTTCATATAACACCTAGACATTTACATTTTTAAAATGTTGCCCTAAATTGTGCATCATTTGTCTAAAGCTGACAATTAGAAACTATTTTCTGTGCTTCATTGTCTGAATGCAGTTTCTGAATTGAAAGGCATAACTGAATGTTTCTTGTATTAGATTCCATTTTATTTATCCTCAGTTATGTGAAGTCTTACAGTTCAAGCCACAGAGATATGTCCATGCTCACTCTTCATCTGGAATCAATTACAAGAATTTTAGGTAAGTCACTGGATAAAATAGCCTCTGAAAATTTAACCTTGCAAATTAAAAACGGCAACAAATATTATAGTACATTTGAAGGAACACAAATCTTCTTGTACATTAAAAAATACATATGATAGTGTCCAAAATCCAAAATTGAATCTCAGTCCCACTGAATCTCAACTGAGGTATAGTATCCACAAATGTTGCATCTTTCCTCTTCAATCTATATTAGCATTGTGATGGAGGTGTCAGACTGTCAGACTGAGCAAAGTGGCAAGTCATGAGAATGTTAAGCATAGGCCAAAGGTGAGAAGAAAGCAGATGCTCACTGATGGATGTCAATGAGGAGTGTGGGCCTGAAAAACCTGGAAGTCAAGCAGGCCATGTGAGACTGTGAAGAGAAGAGCTGCTATGATGGGAAGGTGGAGTCAAGCAGGCCATGAGAGACTGTGAGGGGAGGGGCTACAGCGATGGGAAGGTGGAGTCAAGCAGGCCATATGAGAGTCAACCAGGCCACGTGAGACTGCGAGGGGAGGGGCTGTGGCAGTGGGAAGGTGGACTCAAGCAGGCCATGTGAGACTGTGAAGGGAGGGGCTACGGTGATGGGAATGTGGGAGGAGTGGGGTCAGGTGGACAGGTTTGAGTCTAAAATGTTGATTTTTGTTAGTCTTTCACAAATACTGTTGCATTTTGAATCAGTTGACCAAAAATTTGATTAATTGCATCTGTCTTGTATATCTCTCTCCTTCCTTTCAGTTTCATTTTCTGTTCATCAAGCTGCCCAAAGCAAAGATCCTCCTGATTCACTCATGCACTCATTCCTTGAATAAATATTTATTTTGTTTATCTCTACTAGTTTTCAGGCATTTTGACAGATACAGGGGATATCAAAATTAATAAAACATGGTCCCCGTAGGAGATAATCATTTAAATACATACAATAGTGATATATACAAGAGCTTATAGAAGTAGGGAAGAGGAAGTCTCTAACTGTGAAAGAAGTCTGGGCAAGGGACGATGACATTTGAATTGAGTGGAGAGGAGGTCACAAGACAGGCAAAATGGGGCAAGTTGTTCCACATATAAAATGCAGCAAAGCCGACAACATTGACGTAGGGTCAGAGTACACACAGAAAACAACAAAGAGTTCCATGTGACATCAGGATGCACATGGCTACAGGAAAGAGGGGCATTGGGAAGGGAGACACAAGAAAGACTCTTCCATAAGCAGCCAGGCATATCATGCTAAGGCAAGGGGCTTTATCCTACGCCACTGAAAGAGTATAAGCTGGGAACAATATAATGGAATTTGCAATTGAAAAGAATCACACTGGTGGCAAGGTGACAATGAATTAGAGAGAAATTAAAGCTGTAGAAAAAGAGACTGGTTAGAGGTTGTCAGAATAATTCAGGAATGAGTAGATAGCACCCTAAACTGTACTGGCAGGAAGGTTATGTAGGAGGAGAAAAAATGGAAAGACGTTTAAGAGGTAGTTTTGATACAGAATAGGTTACTACTGTCATCATCTGTTTCCCCTGCTAAAATAACCTGTGGAGGAATTAAGTGACTTGATCTTCCCATATGTAGAATACTCTGTAACAGTAAAGCATGGAGGCAGAGGTGCATGTTTTGAAGAGAAAAAGTTTGTAAGACTTAGAACAGCTCCAGTTATATTCTGTAAAATGCAATGTATCAGTGCCTGGAAGGGTCTGTAGGAATCTGCACTGTTGAGCTCAGGATAGAATGGGTGGAGGAGGAGAAGGACTCATTATGAGCTTGTATACTGATTAAATGTTTAAGTACAGCATTGTTAACTGATCTATGAGAGACAATAAAAAAGGAAAGTGGTGTAAAATCGGGTTACTCCTAAGAATGATTGACTGAATTTCAAGAAAAAAACAACTAAGTTATTTGTAAAGAAGATAAATTTATTAAAATTTTGAGAATATTTGATAATTTCTTGAAATTAGAGAAAAATATAAATGTTTAACATACTTTAGCTATCTAGAAGTCCCATGTATTAGATTTCAAATGTTGATTCCTTATAAATCACATTTGAAACACAGTTTTAATATTCTATTATTTGTTAACAAACTAGGACTCAATCCGCTTTGCCATTGGTGACATTTTGCACCTGGACTACTGCCATAATAAATTAATAGCAGCACAAGAAATCATGTAGACAAAAGATGCATATTCACTCTTTTTCAAATGTACTAGAAAGACCTACTTTTCCCACTTAATGGAATGCTTCTTCTGAAATCCTTTGGAGCAATGAGCCTTTATCCTTCCCATTTCCCTCACTCAAAGAGGGCTCAGCGGGGCCAGCAACGCAGTGTGCCTTCTCTCTAACACCTTGCGTATGTCTCAGGAGTTCAAACATGGGCTGAGTTAACGCTGCGGGATTCCTGTGTGCATGCAGGTGAAAGCAACTCAGGGAAGTGGTTTGCTTCCATCCTTGTTCTCTCACATCTCATGTCTTTACTTGGCTGGCCATAACTAGGCTGATATATATGAGTGAAAGTTTTCAGAAATCATTTTCATTGGGTCCAAAAATAGTTGAAGATTGTTGCTAAAACGAATGACAGAACAGCCTGGACTAACAGTCTTTTCCAAAAAGATGACAAAAAGTGGTTAGAAAAAGCCCTTAGGAAAATTTAGGAATCACAGGAAGTGCACAGGACACTGGTTTGGTTAACTGGATGGATGGTGGTGTCTGCCAACTGTGTAAGGCCAGCCACAGGAGGGGCAGGTCTGGAAGCATCACAGGGCCGAGGGGCTGGAAGAGCATTCAGAGGAAGATGGTGAGTTGGATTCAGAACTGGAGCTTGAGAAAGATCTGGGAAGAATATATAAATTGATGAATCATTAGCTAATGATTGCAGAAAAGAAAATAAATCCATCATACGTATTTGCTTTGAAAAAGGAGGTGAGAAGAAAAACCTGGATTATTATTTTTCCTTCTAATCTTCAAAAGTAGCACATCAATTCTACTTACGTGCTACTGAATGATGAATGAGAGTAAAACTACTTTTTTTTTCCTTTTCTAACTTTTTACCAAGGAGGGTTTTGAAAGAATTCTTCAAAACAATCTAGTGTGTGTTACAATCTTTGGGTGATATGTTCTTAGAGAGCAAATATTTATCAAAATCTTGCTTGACAAGGCACACTCATTATAGGAAAATATGTAAGAATAGCTAATAAATTTAGTTTTAAAGTATCTACTCCAGCAGAAATATGTAACAATAGCACAATATTCAGAGGCATAAAGGTATTTATAAGTATCTTTAAACACTTAATTCCCATTAAGTGGTTTATGTAAGTACAGTTCTGCTATTCTTTAAAAACTAATAATACAGCATGAATAGTTTCATCACATACAGGTATAGTGTGATCTACTCAAAGATACAGTTTCAGCTACAAGGAAAAGCCCACAATCCTGGCTATACCCTCCCCTGCCCTACTTTAGCCAGCATCAAACTTCTAGGTCTTTAAATGCAACCAAAAAAGTTTCTTCTCCAATACAATCACTATTTTGCACAAGACATATTCTTAAAAATTATCTAAAATGAAATAAAATACAAGTTTAAAAATCTTTAAAATCTCATTAAATTAGAGTTCTAGAGATTATGAGAAGTGAGAACGTTGCTGGCTATTTCTCTGTGTGGTGCAACATGAAACATTTCCTGGGAAATGCTGTCGTGTTTGGGGGTTGTTCTAAAAACAATAGGAAATGCTGGGGGAGGCTTTCCCTCCATGAAGGGGTCAAGATCCATTGCTAATCTAGTCCTTGGGCAGCACAGCAAGTAGAAATAGTTCCTGGAGACCTCCCCTCTCTACCACCTGACCACAGGTGTCATGCTGACCAGCCAGGGACACGGGATGCAAGCTCCGGTAGCTGCACCAGTTGTGAGCTTTCGGAAAAGATCTCGTGCTGCATTGCACTAACCGGAGTCCAAAAAGGAACTAATTTCACAGGGCTTAAAATCACACTAAAAATATTCCTTGGGACTTCTCTTTCTTGGCAGCTTGGAACTACTACAAAATATTTGATATGGCACAACACATTTTCCCAAATAACAGTAAACATGGACATATTTTATTAACTAATGACAGACTCTAATATGTTTAAGCAGCCAACTACTGTCTTCTATTTTCTTCTCATAAAAAAAAGAAGAAATGGAGTTTTCCATGAGAATTTGTTCTTTTTCATGGACAAAAACTTCTAAAATGTATAATAACCTTTTCACTGGCTTGACGGTTCTTGGTAAGTCCTAGTTAGAAAGACAAAATGCAAACAGGGCTAGTCTAAAGACAGTTAAGTTAGGAGAGTGTGTGTGTGTTTGTGTGGGTGTGTGAGAGAGAGATAGTATGAGTGTATGTGTTGGTGAGTGTGTCTGTGTATGTGTGTGTGTGTTCGCAAGCTCACGTGCATGCACTTTGTACACGCCTGCTCACACATTCTTGCACTGGGGTGATGTCAGAGGGACAAAGTCAAAGGAAAGGAAAACGTGTAGGGGGCAACATAGGCACAGGATGTGATTGTTTTCTCTAACACTCCCATGTGGAGAAGGCAGAGCACGCCCTTGCATCTGGAGATGTATAGCTTCATGAGTCCCTTATCACTCAAAGCCATACTGATGAATGATAGCAGGAACCTAGACTTGGTATTAAAAGATCTGCCTTATGGTCTCTATATCTCTGAGTTTCAGTAGCCCCATCTATAAATCAAGGGCATAACCACCTACTTCCTATGTGCAAATTCAGACTTGGAAATGTTTGGTAAAGTGCTGTCCACCAATGCAGAGTCCTTACCATCTCTTCTCAGACAAAAGTAGAAACTGAGTCTTGGGTATTGGGGCCAGGGAAGGGCACACTCACAAAGTGCTTATGCAACACTTGATTGCACAGGGGTGCAACTGCTCTGGCCTTAAAACAAATGTGAAGGAAATAGAGTTTTACATGGAGTCTACATTTAACTCTTTATCCTTAACAAAAAAACAAGAAAGAGAGAGACAGAGAGAACACAGGCTATGTGAATTCTGAGAAATCATAATGGTTTGGCCATGCATGCTTGTGGTTGGCAGACATCCCAACATACATGGCAAAAATGTCCAGTGACAGGACCATGAAGCAGCATGTAGTCCGATGCAGCTCCTCCTCAGAACACACCTGGCAGTGGTGTTTCTGTTTCCACCATATGCAGTCTCCAAGTCAAACACCAAACTGAAGCCACAAGGGACATTAAACTATTTGAGTTTAGAAGGCACCTAATTTTTCTTGGAGCTGTGGGAGGACCAGAGTGACCCAGAAGACTTCCTGAATATTGAGCAAGGCATAGTCATAGCTTGGGTACTAGATTTTAAGATGTGACTTTCCTCTGAGGTTATGTTTAAGAATTTCTTAGAGAAAAACAAAATCACCAATAAGAAACTATCTTATCTTATCGTTAAGGACACTTATAGTGACAAAAAAATCCCAAGTTGACTCTAGGATTAAAAAAAGAACTAGGCACCAAAACTGGAAAAAAGCAATTGAAGACAGAGCTGGTTTCAGGGCAATGTGACCAAGGCTCACATACTGTTACAAGGCCCCAGTTCCACTTTGTGTATCTCTCATCCATAATGCTTCATTTTCAGCAAGCTCTCCTTTCGAGGGCACAAGTTCACACAACATCTGCACTCCTTACATTTTTTCACTTTCAAATCCAATGAAAAAGAGCAAGAGTCTCTTTCTCAGAAGAATTGGCCAAAATCTCCTGCTGTGAATCTGGGTCACTTACTCATCCAAGAGCCAATTACTCATTGTTCTTAGACAATTTAAGAGTAGGACTTACAGACCCAGGGTTCTTAAAACTACTGGAAGAAGTCCCCAATTAATCTAGTGTAGACAAATGCAGTGCTTTACAAACTTAAGTGAGTTGGAAATACAGTAGTCATTTACTGTCTCTACTCCTAAACTTAGGGCTCACTATCACTAAGGTAGAATTATTCTTATATTTTATGATATTGGAAATTTGGAACTTCTCTTAGATACAATATGGTTAGAAACTGAAGAGGAAGTCATTATGAGGGGCCTCACAAAAGAGATGTAAATATTTTATTTATTTGCCTAGAAATATATATCTCAGTCTTATTTTTTGTATTTCTCTAAACATCTAATCCTCAAATATCTTCCCATTAAGTAAGCATTAAAAATCAACAAAATGATTAAACCTTCATCAGTTTATTGAAACAAATTTCAAAATTTAATCTCCCATTTTAAACTAAGTCTCTAGTGGTTTACTTGTAAATATTGATTAAATGCACACTCTGCAAGGAAGAAATAAATTGGCTGCTATACACACAGTTGAGAGTCAGAATGTAGGAAATATTTCCAAAGCAAAGAATTACTTACAATACTGCCTATTTCCCTAAATATTCATGTAATTGGTAATTGATGGATTATATGCATGCCTTATCTTATGCCATATAATATTCTTGAGGTAGTTAATTGTTGCTTTTTAAAATTCCTATATTTTCTATGTCCATCTGAACTAATTACTTTCTAGCTGAACTATATAGCAAGACTCAGTTTATACAATAAATTAGAAAAGAGAAGGGGCTGTTTCAGATTCCACAAAGCTTTAGCCTAAGCCCTTTTTTCATCCTTCAAACTCTTCTTCAGCTACCATTCTACATAAGTTAGTTGCAAATCTCTATTTAAGCTCAGTCTTATTTCATTTCTAACTAAATTCTAGATTCCTCCACTTGGATATCTTACTTAAATCCAACACACAAAGGTATATGTAAAATACCTCATCATATTTTACAGAGGTAAGTTCTATCTCTTGATATCATGATCGCTAACATTAGAGCTTCCTGCTGCCAGGCAACTGGGCTCCATTCATCTTTGACTCCTCCTAGTTTTCCAGGTCCAAAGAAAATGCTTCTATAATGCCTTTCCAATATTTTCTCTGGCAATTCTTAGAAAGATAAAATGTGGACTGCAACATGTCATTTTTATTACGTGAGACATAAATATTTGGCAACACTACATAAGCCACAGGATTTGTAGTTATCTTGTTATATATTGGATATTTCACTCAACCACAGTTTTATTGAAAGAGAAATATAAATTTAGTAGTATGTATGACTATCTAGATCTATTAAATAGTTTTGAAAATCAAGGCATTCCTGGACATTCATTTCTTCATCAGAAAGACTTTATTTTATTTTAAAGTCATACTTGTACCTTATGGGCACGTCTTTCAATGTTAATATTTGTTAATTTTTATTTTGTTTTGTTTTTATGAAAATTATGCCAACAAATTTTTATTAAATATAGATAATATATTTAATATTATCTTATAAAATGTTTTATTCAATATCCTATTGTCAAAGAGGATGAGAATCTGTAAAATGGCTTTCTTGATATTCATGTTAAAATTAATGAGAAATTACTTCCAAAAATGCCTTTGAGGTTTGATGATTTGAGAAAATTATCAAAATATTAAAATATATCTATTTGAACATGAATATTTTACTAAAGTTTCTGAGGGCAAGGTTTTGCAAGTCTTAAGTAATGGAGCACAATTATAATTCCCTGATAATTTAACCTGATTAGATTCTGAAGTGTAAAGGCATGAGAGCCAAATTAATATGGTTTTCTTTTAATCTGAAGAAATCTCTAAGGTATATGAAATATGTGAGGGACAAACAGAAACCACACAGCTGGGATGATCTCCCTGTCACCTGTTGTCTCCCCATTTTTTCTGGTTAATAAGAGCTCATTCAGCGCCTAACACCTTCCAGGAATTGGCCTGTACATGATGAAAATCAGGTGAGGAGGTTGAGACTCTCTTGACACAACTCAGATACATCACCTCATTGTCATCATCATCCACCAGCATGCTATAATGATACAGATCTTCTTTTTCCTGTTCTACCAGAGAAGTAATCATTTCAAGCATGGATAAGGCAGGAGAGACAATGGAACTGGGGGAAGGAATTGAACATTGAAGGAGGATCATCACATAAAGCTTGGAGCTTCTTAGAGGAACATAACACTTGGTTGTAGGATGTGATTAGATATAGAGGATCATTTTTTGGGTTCCATTTCTTAATCATTGGTTTATCTACAATGCACTAATAATTGGCTCAATCAATCAACAAGTTCTGATTGAGCACTTATTTGTGCTGCTGTTTCCTAGGGGTACAGCAGGGAATGAGAGAGATACAGTCCACTCCTTCATGTGGCATATTCTAGTGGAGGTAAACACATATATAGCATGGCAGATGATGAAAAATGCTATGGAGAACAACAAAACAAGATGAGGAAGTGCTAGAGAGGAGAGGGTAAGGGTTACTCATTTATATAGAGTGGATAGAAAAACCTAGCTAATAAGATTACATGTGAGCGGAGGTTTCAAGGAAGTGAGCATGTGGATACCCAGGGAAGGATGACCCAAGCAAGTACAAAGGCCCTGAGGCAGAAGAGGCTTGAAATGACTGAGCACCAGCCACGGAGGCCAGTGTAATTGGGGAAGGAGAGAGTAGGCAGTGAGAGTTCATTAGGGCAGGCACCCAGGTGCTGAATGAAAAATGACTTGTGATTCAATTGGGTGTTCGAGTGGTGCATGCGTGCTTGTGTGTGTGTGTGCATGTGCACGTCCTTGTGTGTTCATGTTGATAGATCTATATCTATGTCATATACACACATATTTTAGTAATTTATTTAAAGGGCTTAATTTTTATTTTTACTTATCGCTCAGAGTCAACCACAGAAATATAGTTTACATATATGTGTGTGTAAAATATTTTGTTCTGTACTTGTTTAAATATTTAATATAAATTATATGTTTAAATTTTATATCATAATAAACATATTTATTTTTTTAAATATTAAAATCTATATTAAATGTATTTTAAATTTTAATTATATATTTATAGCTTATTATATAAAGATATTATTATACACTATACTGTATAATTATGTAGAATACATAATTAAAATTCAAAATGTATAATTTTAATATAGACAGCTTAAAATGCATACAATGTATATTATTGATAGGAAATATTGGGCTTAATTGATCTACAATATTTTAAAAGATATAAACTATATTAAGTATACTTAAGTGCAGAACAAAATGAATAGCATCAAGTTAATAGCACAAAGTAAACAAGCACTAAGAATTTGCGCTCCAACTACACTTTATGTCCTTTACTTCTATGGTCCTAGAAAGAACAACTTGACATCACACAATATTCCCCATACACTTACAAATAGTTTACCCAAAAGTTTCAAAACTTCAAAACAGATGGGGAGAGTTCTCTCTGTTTGGCTATCTGTGAGTTTTCATTCTGCAGAGCATACAATATACAAGTGAGGGAAGCAATATTTTGCTCTGTTCATGAAATCTGACAAACCAGGATGTAATTACAGTGACAGTGTTATCTCTTCCCAAGCAGAATTGGTACATGTATTTATTTGCTGGATGGATACCTATGAAGAAAAACTAATTCAAAAGGCACTTAGAGTGGAAGAGTAAAAATAATTAACGAATTATATCATTTTGGTTAGTACATACTTTGGATTTTCAATTTTCGTCTTAAAACCATGTCTTAGTTCAGTAACCATTTGCATATATCATTCAAAGCATATTTTAAAAATGATATCTATTTATAGTAAATTCCATTACTTCATCATTTCCAGAGAATTAAAATCACTGGGAATAAAGTGAATTCAGTTTTGCCTTTTAATACTTTCAAGATTTCTGAACTACCAATAACAGTTTTGAAGCCTGATGTTCTTAATCCTCACCTTTTGACAAATGGGTGAGCTCTATCTACACAGACTAGAAGGGAGCCAGAAACACTGGAACTTTTATCCGCTGGTAGTAGCAAAAGTCTTGTAAAACACACCCAAGCAGGAAAGAAGAGAAGAAGAAAGTATGCCTCTTAGTAAATGCCAAATTTTAGTGTCTGTATAAATCTAAAAAAACAGTAAAATTGATGTAGTCGGGCATAACAGTCTATTGGGAATACCTGACAGTGCAGGGGAATGAGCTATTTTGGTTTCACATTTTGGCATATCCGTCAGAGAACAGATTGATCAAACCTTCTATTTGTTTTGAAAGCAAAGAAACTATTTGATTATTTACTTTTAGTATACTTGGGATAATTTTACACAAACTATCATAAACCCTGCTATCACACATTTTTTAAAGTTGCGGGGAAATACAACATCACCAAGTAAGACTTACATCTTCCAAAGTCATCTCCATAATGGTAAACATATATGCTTATTAAATTGTTGTGAAATCCACCCATAAAACATGGTTGATGATCCCCCTGGGGAAAAAGAACAGAATTGGTCATGGGTATTGATGGCATAGCAGCCTATAGACGAATTGCTTTGCAGTCACATTTCACTTTAGAATCAGGATCCTTATAATAGACCTATGCCATTATTTTCTTCACCAATAAAAAACATGTTTTTCTCCTCATTTGTACTGGGCAGGTTCTAGGTAATTTCTAAATGCAAAACTCCATTTAATGAACACTGTAAAAATTCTACATTATGTCAGTACACTTGGCTGAACTGTTCTCTGTTTCACCTGTTAAAAGGCAATTAGAAGGAGTCCAAATGGCTCTATTAAGAGCACTCTCATACCAGAATACATTACATTAGAAAGTATGCAGCAGGTGTTACTTGGTTTATTAATAATTCAATAGACTTGAATAATCATAGTACTTTGTGACAAAGACAATGGAGCCAGCCTAAGAGGCTGCTTCATGCCTTCATGGCGATTACTGTCTGATGGGATACCTATTGTACAGCACTGTGCAGAAAAAAAGACATACTCAATAAACACTAAATCACAGAAGTCTACAACAGACAGAGAGGCTATGGGAAAAGACCCACAGAGGAAGAAAAATCTCAAGGCATGTCAAAGAGTGAGTGGAAATGAGGGGTGAGAGGAAGCCTGGGGAAGAAGGGACAGCATGCACAGAGAACCGGAGCTGTTGAATCCACGTGCTCACAGCCAGAGGACCATTGCCTGGAGCTGACTGAGGGCGTGGCACCTGGAAAGGGAGGGGTCTAGAAGTATATATACGTTTACGAGCCAGCACTGAAATCTGAAAGCAGTGGGATGAAGCTTAGTAAATTTGGGCGCAGAAAAATTGCATCATCTAACTTGTATTTAAGCAGGTGATTCAGACAGCCATGTAAACAGTGGCCTGCTGTGAGACCTTAAAGAGTTCTGGGGAATCTTCAAGTAGTCCCAGTGAAAAATAGAGAGAAACAAAATATTAATACCCAAAGGCAACTGAATAATTTTATATGCATACACAATATAATGACTATCTGCATACACACTGAATTTATTAATTCCTCTCTTGGGCACCTTTTATGCACCTCTATCTATGTGTCAAGAATGAAGCTATCTGCTTTAAGACCAATGAGGACTATAGGTGGGTAGAAGTTGAGTTATGCTACCTCTCTAATAGTGAACAACAGCGGCAGTAACATGGCCCTGGTGAAAGGCCATTAAATAAAAAAGCAAATAGGCATATAATTACAAATTACTAAAAGATCCATAGGGAAAGCACCCCACACCCTGAGGGATGATAACTCAGACTCGACTCCAGGCTGGAAAATGGGGAATACTTCCATGAGCAGGTAGATCTACCAGCATACAGGGAGAAGAGAGCGAAGGCTCCATGTTCAGGACCCACAGAGCGCATGGAAGGAAGATGGGCCAGCCAGTGTTGGAAATGCTGCAGAGATTTAATTGTACAGAATCCACCACCAAATTAGAAAATGAAAGGCTAATTTCTGAGTACAGAAGAGAACAAAGACACAAAGAACAAATCAACATTACAGGAAGGTGCATTTAGTTTCAATAATTAGTATTAAGCATGTAAGGCCCCTTAGGTGAACAGAGGTAAAAGGTAGGTGAGAGTGAGAGCTTAGGTTCATCTTCTAAGAACTCAAGGGATTCCACAAAAGGAGAAGGAAAAATGTCAGAAGCAACATCAAGGCGCCATTTTTGTAGGAAACTAGAATACATGGATAAGGCCAGGCGGAGGGCAAATGGAAGGGAAAAAGAAACAGAATAAGGGTCAAGCACAATGGTTCAGGCCGGTAATCCTGGCACTTTGGGAGCCTGAGGCAGGAGGATCGCTTGAGGTCAGAAGTTCGAGACCACATTCTGGGCAATATGGCTAGACCCTGTCTCTTAAACATTTAAAAATTTACGACTCAGTGAGCCATGATGACACCACTGCACTCCAACTTGGGCAAAAGAGGGAGATGCTGTCAAAAACACCACCACCAATAAAAAGAGAGAGGCAAAGAAGAGATTTAGCGTTTAGGTAGTCTCAGAAGTGTTTGTTTCTGGCAGTTAACATTTGTGAAGCCTTTATTACTGTAGTCCCATTTTAGCATGAGGAAAGTGAGTCTCTGAGTATTTGAATGACTTAATAGCAAATGAATAATATCACTTGACCCACAGATCTAGCTTACTGCTACATCTTTGAGAAAACTAGGAATATTTATCTTTAAATATACGCTTAGTCATTCATTTAAAAAAAAAAAAAACTATGTTTCCATTGCTGAGGCTCTAGGAGAGCATAGAGGTGACAAGTGTGTTAATTTAGATCTCTGAGAGCATCCCTAAGCCAGTGATATGTCAGTGTGATGCCTGAAAAGCTGCTGTTACCTAATTGCTCCTTGACTATCTCCCACAGCTTGTAAGAGTATCAAGAGTACCCTTAATTGCCAAAGAGGTCCTGCGTTCAGCCCACATGGAGGCACGTGTGTCTGATTTATTCAGAAGATGGAAAAACATGGTGTTTCTCCGTGACTAGGTGGTAACACTTCCTTCTAGCATATTCTCTTAGAAAGCATTTCACATTCGTATTTGCTGAACACATAGTCAGAATGGATACATTTACTTTTTGAAATTAAAGGTCACAATAAATTTCCTGCTCTGCAACCTCTTCATACCACTCAAATTTATTTCTTGGAAACAGAGAAGCATTTAAAATATAGAGAGTCATCATGGAAATGCCTCCAAGAGCATGCAAGTAATTGTGAGTATACAAGTAATTGATGATATTAAGCAAAGCTATATACGGCGGCAGGAGGGAGAAAGTGACAGAGGAACACTTTTCTGTTTGTATCATGTTTTCTCTATGCAGCATTCAAAACAACACTTTCTGTAGAAAATGGAGCTTCAGTGGAGTTCCCCTTTCTTTCACTGACCTCCCTTTAAACCTGGCTCACATTCATTGGAGCAAAGGAGAATTCGGTTGAGGTAAAATCTTCTGGTCTTCCTAGTCATTTATGCTAGCCACTTTTCTGTACTGTTCCCAGAAATGAACCCAGAAGAGTGTCCCTGCAAGATTTCCAAGATCATGAGGAAGACTGTGTAGCATGATGCATGCCCAGAGCCCACCCCCAGCAAGCCCCAGGGAATAGTGGATGAATTCATTGGGCAGCTGTGTCCAGCTCCTCACACCTGGAGGGAGGCATTGTTTCTCTCAAACCTGCCAGCTTACATAAATTATGTAAACTGGTCTGCCAGATTACATATACTCTCTGACTTGTGGGGAGTTGAGCTCATGGTTAATAGCAGAGTTTTAAATAAGAAAAAGTCTTTTGTTTTTTACAGCTTGAAATTATCTTCAGTGGTACCTGCTATTCTAGCTGTGTTCTTCACTCATCTTTCAATTAATATCTAATCTTCTAAGTGCAACATAGTGGAGCAGCAGAGGGGGTAATTCAACAAATACAATGGAAAATAACTTGAGGAACAGCAGGTCAACTGTTCAACATAAAATGCATATCAAATATAAGATTTTGCAAAGGATAAATTAATTTGCATGCTCTAAAAATTCCATTTTGCAATGAGGCATTAATTTTTTACCTCAGCAGAAAGGTTTTCCAGAAAATGAAATTTAAAAATACCAATTACTGCATCTCTTTTTTTCTCCATCTTTTTCTCTCCTTTTTACTTTCTACTTCTCAAGAAAATAAGAAAAACAATCAGTATAGGCTTCTGGCAGCACAGCGAGAGAAATGTGAGATTGGCCCTTAAGGGAATTTTTATTCTCAAGTGGATGTAAATGTATTCATCAATTCAAAGAAATGCATAGTGTGTTATAGACACAATACATTAATAAATAGCCATGCATTAAAAAATAATGAGGTTTTCCACAAAACAACATCCTGTGGTGTGTAGGGTCATAAAAAAGATACTAAAAGAAGGAGAAAAGATTATGTGTAAAATCTGATTAAAATACAGAAACACCATCATATATGTAAGATGTAATAAATATTTTATTAGTTAACTATAAACAAAAGAACAAATGCAGTAAAATGTAATTAAAAATGTAAAAGTGAAGGATGTGATTTATTTTACTACAATAATATTAATATTACAAATGGTATGTAAATGATACCAAGACTATTGTAGAAAAAGTGGAAAGCAACCATTCATTTCTTATAATGAGATTTCATCCCCTTTCTTGATTTACATTTGTTTAAATATTTCAAATAGTGAATGAATAATGTTGCTCTTAAACCTTACACAGCTTAGCACATTCTCAAATTTCCATCAGCCCTTGGACGAGATTTGCATGTTGGCAGGCAGTTTCCAGGCAGAACCACTAATTGTGAAAATAGAAGAAAGTTGACTGGCAGAAACCAAGAGTATTTTTAGTGCTGTTGGCTGAATGAGTTTGGCTTTGAGAAGTAACCCCTGTTAGTGAATGTGCTAGAACCCAAAATAGCATTTTACAGAAGGTCCCCTAATTAAAATAGGTGAAAAGACAAAATTGTAACATTTATTAACTACTATTGGCTTGAAAACTATTAGGGATTTAAACAGCTAAGATTGTTTGCATCAAACTTTCCTGCTATTGCGTCTGAAATTGAGTGGAGTGCCAGAAGTTTGTATTTGGGACCACTGAAACCAAGTACATGAGAGACCCTGAGACTTGAGGTCCACCATCGTATGGGAAACCATCCCTTCCACCGGTTGAGCCTCAGTCAAAGGGACAAAATGCCTCTCAAAGAATTCTCTTCCATTTTGATAGAGAACAGGTGGCACAAAATCACACTCAAGCTTGTTTACTACTTTCTACCATTTCCCCTTGGAGCAGTTGTTTCATATCTCTCTTGAGGTATAAGCCTCACAAAATAATAAAACCTCTTCTATTACCACTGCACACAGGACTTTCACAAGTGCATGAACTGGCCAGCATGCTCAGCTAGGATATAGCAGAAGTGAGGTTTGAACTCCTGCCTCTGAGCCTATACCTCTTGAGCTATCTGCTATATCCTGCCACTCCGCATTTCATTGCCCCTCTGGTGGCCTCTTCAGTGTTCCATTTTCATAAGTGTAGCCCTGTTTCTGATCTGCCTGCTGCATTATCTTTACCTAATTTCTACCTTTCCTTGTAGCATTATGAGTTGTCCCTTGCACTGCCAGCTCTCAAAGCCCTCCTGGGAGTCTGCATCTGTCCTATCTCTGGCTACCCCACAACCCTCCACCCATCAGCATAGCCCAGAAATGAGCTCGTTTTATTTTGTTCATTCTATCCCCATCTCCAGATCACATCCACAGCAGTATCATACCTATGAGAATTTTTGTTTCTTTTAATTCAAGTACCCCAGGCCATTTCTTCTGTTATAAAACATGATCATGAAATCCTTATTCTCAATGAAGCTTTTTTGAATCGATCAAAGAATAATTCTTGTTTTTCTGGTCTATTGAGGTTAAGTCAGAAACACTTTAAACAGGAAGGCAGAAATCCACGTATAATGCTTTACACCAGTATGGATTTATTTTCTCATATAGAAGATGTTCAAAAGTAGCTTGCTCTTGGTTTTGCTTCTTTGGTGTAAAGATGTAAAGAAAAATGTCCCTGCTTTCCTGTTGTTCATGGTCTTAAGGAGGCTGCAGCCTGACCATTACCTCTACACCTTAAGCAAGGAGCAGGAAGAAGCAACAGTACCTTTACAAGGAAAATAAAAGCTGTTCCCAGAACTACACATCAGATTTCCCCTTCTCTTTCATTAACTAAAACTGTGTCATGGGCCTGACACTAACTGGAAGTTGGCGAGAAAGAAGTTGGAAATAGTGGCTTGGTTAGCCACCCAAGAGTGTCTGCCACAGTCATTGAACCAAAGTAATTGTGTTTCCTCACTATGCAAACATTGTACCAGATGTTTATCTTCTCACGCAGTCAATAAACAGAGGCTAATTGAGAGGCTTTCCTGTGCAAGACATTATGTTCATATTACGGAAGGTACAGAAATAAACCAAGCACAGATACTACCCTCGGAGGACTTAGCCTAGTAACAAATATAGTATGCATGATCCCTGTCTTTGACCAGCTTAGAATCTAGATAGGATGCAAGGTGCTGAAGTGTGAGGGATAAAAATGAAAAGTGCTTTAAAAACTAGCAAACAAAGCAGACTGTTGCAAATACCTACAGATCTGACACAGTATAAAATATAGATAAAGAAAAAATTATAACAAGGTAAAGTCAACTACCATAGAAGATTTCTTCTAAGAAGGAATGGGAAGTCATGTGTTAAGGGTAAGGAAGGAAGGTGAATTGGTCGAGAACAGTTGTTTCCAAAATGTTTTTGCCTAGGTAAACATCACAAATTGTTAGAGTATTTACCCTCCACATGTGTGTTGATCAGTTGTTTATAAGTTATATACCAACAGTAATACCCACAGTATTGCACTGATAAAGTATATACATTATAAAAGATACAAAAAAACAAAAATATTAAAGGTTGAGATTGCAACATATCTCCTCACAATGTATGTATCAATTACAAAGTATAAAATAGAAAGTTTATGATGGAGGTGGAGAAACCAGGCAGAAAGTATCTTAAACAAATGCTCAGCATTAATATGATCATGAGCGGGCTATAGATGTCAATATCACACACTTTCTGATAAGATGCAACGAGAAAGAGGCAATATCACTTCTATAGTGCTCTTGCTAAAAATCTATCCCCTGAATTTAATCAACAGAAAACATCATGCAAACTCAAATTAGGGAACAGTCTGCAAAACACCTGAACAGTATGACTGAAAAATGTCAAGTTCATGAAAGATAAAGACAGAGCCCCAATCTTTCCCAGAATGCAGACAAAGAGGGAGTCATGATGACTAAATGCAAAGTGAGATCCTGGATTGGATTTTGGACTAGAAAAAGGACACCCGTGGGACAATGTGCAACATTTGAATATGGTCTTTAGATGAGTCCATAGTATTGTATCAGTGTTAACTTCCTGGCCTGGTGACCTGTACTAATAGTTATGTAATGTGTTAACATTTGGAGAAGCTGGGTAAAAAGAAAACAAAAATGTCTGAAACTGTTTCTGAACATTTTTTTTAAAGCACTAAAAAGAATGAGACCTTTAAGATGTGAGAATAGATGTTCTTGGCAATGTGTTATTTCCTTCACCCAGTGGATTGTCTTGCTTACATCCTGGTCTGGAGTGTTTGCTAAATTCAGATCTGGAAGCCTGATAAAGCCATTGAAGGAAGCCAGCCAGGATTTGTGTCAGAAACTCTCTTAAATTGATGTAACCTTTCTGGCCAGTGATTTTATTACATGTTCTTTAAAAAAAAATCTATTTTACTATTTGATTAAGAAATTCCATTTCTAAATACTTAACTAAAATTCATAATCAGAAATGGGGACAAAAGTGTAAAAAGATTTTCATTGATGTATTATCTATAAGACTGAATAATTAGAACAAATCTAACTTCCAATAGTAAGAGAGGTAGTTAAATTTATGATAAATCTACACAATGGAATACTCTGTATCCATTATAGTTATATGTTCCAATTTATTCAGTCATATAGCAGAATACTTAAAATATAAGTGGAACAAGCCCTATAAAGTTATACTTACAGTTTTATTCCAATTACAACTGTAATCTATGTATATAAATGTATCAAACTATTAATCTTTGCATTGTAATATATAGACAGGTTCTTTTTCATCTTTGTGCTTGTTTTCCTAATTTCTATTGTATCTATTGTCTTAATAACATGAAAAACAAATGAGCAGTTCCAAAAAGTAGAAACTGAGTGTTTATTTGTGTATGAGATTTTGAAAAAAATGTCCTAGGCTGGGTGTCATTCAGTTGAAAGGTGCTTTGTGGTCTAATTAGGCTACATGAGGCAAGGTGAAAGGTGCAACATGCCTTCATTTAATCTCTTTGAATCTTTAGGAAAGCATGCTTTGTTTTAAAAGGGGGAGGAAAGCACATTCAGAAAGAGAGTTGGTAAGCCTCATCCTCGGGAATAAAGGTAGGTGAGCAAAATTGATTAGTATCCAGATCTCTTATACCAGCTAGTACAAGAGTAGAATAAAACCAGTACAAATACATTTTTTCAGGGTTGGTAACCTTGCTGTCAGCTTTGTGATTTTTATTTTTGTTATCCTTTGTAAGTTAGCCATAATGATTAACAACAAAAAATTAAAAAACACAAATGGTCAGTATGCCTGTCTTCAGTATCAAGAAGGAAAATGTGAGTTTGGAGAGACCGTCTTTTCTCACAAGCCGACTAGGGCTTGATGGATTCTGGGTTGTTTCCAGTTCAGAGCTCTTAAAATAAAACTGCTCTGACTTTTACATGCAAGTCTTTGTGTAGACACATGCTTTCATTTCTCTTGGGTAAATAAGAGTGGAATGGCTGGATCATATGGTAAGTATATGTTTTGCTTAACTTTTCAAGAAATAGCCAAACTGTTTTGCAAGTAGCTGTACCGTTGTACATTCTCACCAGTAATGCATGAAAGGTCTGAATTCCCCACGTTTGCACATTTGCCAAAATTTTTCTTATCTTTTTTATTATAATCATTCTAGTAGGTGTGAAGTAATGTCTCATTATGCTTTTAATTTGCATTTCCCTAATAACTAATGAGGTTAGTGTATTTATCTGTTGTAAATTTTTTACTTTTACATCTTACATATAGGTCTATGATGCATTTTGAATTAACCTTTATATGTGGTACAAATTATGGCTCAGGATCATTTTTGTTTGTTGGTATCTAATTGTTTCAGCACTATTTGTTTTTGATTTTGTTTCAAACTATCCTATCTCCATGGAATTGCCTTTGCACAAAGTCTACCTAACACACCTTGCTTTTGGAACTTATAACAAAATATTGCAATATTTTCACCTAGAACTTTATCCTAATAGAAGAAATAGAAGACATAGGACCATGTTTTATTTATCTTTGAAATAGTTTGGGTGTTAATAAATACATAAATAAATAACAAGTTTGAACCAAGAAGAGAATAATAGATATGAGGTCAACCTAGAGGTTTCAGATGTAAAAAGTAACTTCTTGAGACAAGGAAATACCTAAGTGGATGTTTCTTCTCTACTTTAGTCTCCTCTGCGGAAAAGACTGAGGAACATAAAAAGAAAGAAAGCAGTGGCCGAGGAAAGGGAACTGTGAAGAATTGCTGCACACATTCTAAATAAAGAGCAGAAGGAATCTGTGTGCCAGTGAGAGAGAGAGAGAGAGAGAGAGAGAGAGAAGGAATGAAGGAGGGGGAAGGGGAAAGGAAAGGAAATTTAAAAGAAAAAAGAAAAGCTAGTCAGAAACTATAAACCAGGCAGCATGACCGTAAGAACCTGGAAAAGCATCTTAAATGGCTGTACCGTGTTCATTCTTCTGGATAGTTTCCTGTTATTATCTTCTATGTGTTCAATTAGCAGTTGACCCTCTTAACCAATGTGTTTTCCTTGGTAGCCAGCAAGAAAGAAAAGATGGAAGCTTTTTGCCCTGGCTCCTTGGTAGAAGAATGCACCAGATACAGTATGGAGTAGGCTACTTAGAGTAGGAGAGAGATGCAACAGCAAGAAACACACTCTAACTGGAAAGATCTTTTATCCCCGTAACTACTCTGCTCAACCTGCTAGTTCCCATGGTGAATACACAAGAAAGACACATAGCAAAGTTTGATAGCAGACAGACTCTAATAAATACCAGAGAATTTGGAGAAGGGAACAATTAATTGTGCCTGAAGGATCTCATAAAGACTTCTTGGAAGAAATGTCATTTAAACTGCAGGGTAAGGGGAAAGAAGGATTTCAGTAGGTGCCTGCAGAGAAAGGCCTTTTTGTTGTGCGTTTCAGGTAGACCATGAAACTAGATAATGCCTCCTGCTGCCTACATCTCCAGTACTATCAACACCTCTGTGCAGTCATAACCATTTTAACATTTCTATTCTGTGACACAGTAGATATATCTGAATGTATCTTCTTCAGGTGGACCGAGGCAGGATCTGAGTCTGCCAAGTTACCATTTTGCAATGCAACTCATGTAAGAGTGATCTGTTTATTAAACACTGATGACAGGGCAAAGCAATGGGGACCTCAATAACACTCTCAACTTTTTACATGAAGAAAGAAGAGATTGGCTTACTTCTTGCATTATTGTGTGTCTATGTTAAGGAATGCCTGAGTAAAGGTGGAAAGATATCCTCCTTATGACTCATGTGACATCATGGATCAGGTTCAATAAATCTCTGTGGTCACCTGTCATCCATACCTCCTAGAAAAGTTGAAGGTTGAAAGTTTAACAGTTGACATTCAAGCTTGGCCTACAAAGCTTAGACACCGCAGATATGCAAGAATCTCCTAGAAGAACAGGTAAAAGGGTAGATTATTATCCTATAATTGAACTGAACTTTTAAATATCTGTTACATACATGTGGATATATTTTTACGTGAAATATCAAATTAATCAAAATAATAACAAATTTAGATGAAAAAAACTTGGGGAGTAGGAGACAGATGTAGGTCTTAAAGGTTGACTAAAATGGGCTGAGTGCTGTGGCTCATGCCTATGATCCCAACACTTTGGGAGGCCAAGGTGGATGGATCCCCTGAGGTCAAGAGTTGGAGACCAGCCTGGCCAACATGGTGAGACCCCATTTCTACTAAAAATAGAAAAATTAGCCAAGCATGGTGGTGCATGCCTGTAGTCTCAGCCACTCGGGAGGCTAAAGCACAAGAAGTACTTGAACCTGGGAGGCGAAGGTTGCAGTGAGCCAAGATCATGCCATTGTACTGCAGCCTGGGCAACAGAGCAAGATGCTGTTGCCAAAAAAAGAAAAAAGGCTAAAACAATGAAAGATCACTACTATTTTTTGATTTGAAGAGTATTAAAAAATGTAATTTAAATTTTTCTGTATTTCAATAAAAATTACAAAACCCATGTACCTCCATATTAAATCTATAATCACTAAGAAAATCACTCTGTTTTAATGCTCTGTGAAAGCAAATAATCAAATCATTTCGCAGGAAGTTCTCAACCTTCTATGGGAGAAGAAAACTAATTTTTCTAAATTATAGTTCAGGGGCCTATGTGAAGATTCTCACAGTGTCACACTTCAGTGAAATTTTGAGGGGATGTGCCTGCAACTAACAAGAATAGAACTCGCATTTTAGAGCACCAATTATTGGCTAGGCATTTTAAGTGTTCAAACTTACCTTATTAAATCCTCACCAATACCTTTAAAATAGAGCAGCACACTTAGGATATTATTATCGTACTACTGACCAGAGAGCAAAATATATTCAAGTTATAGTTTTTTAGTCAATGTATAAAGGGGAAATTAAGACAAAATTGTCCCCATAAAACCACTTACATCACATTTGAATGTCTAGAAATTGACAGTAGCTCCAATCAAGCAATTATTAACTTTTTTTTTTTTGAGATGGAGTCTTGCTCTGCCACCCAGACTGGAGTGCAGTGGTGTGATGTCAGCTCACTGCAACCGCCATTTCATGGGTTCAAGTGATTCTCCTGCCTCAGCTTTCTGAGTAGCTGGGACTACAGGCATGCAGCACCATGCCCGGCTAATTTTTGCATTTTTAGTGGAGACAGGGTTTCACCATGTTGGCCAGGCTGATCTCGATCTCCTGACTTCAAGCAATCCACCTGCCTTGGCTTCCCAAAGTACTGGGATCATAGGCATGAACCACCAAGAGCACCTGGCCCATTTATTAACTTTTTCCCAACTCTCTGCTTTTGGTCTAGAGGCTTCTTTCTCTGTTGAAAATCTCTCCCTTTCCATCTTCCTCCCTCTTCCCTTCCCCATTTCTTCTCCCCTTCTTCCTCTCTTTCTTTCTCAATAGTTGCTTTTAGGTAAGTGAAATGTGCACCTGAAGCAAGTGCTTTATCATTTACTAAGCATCTTCTATGTGCCAAAAACTGTGCCAAATTATTTCTATGTGTATTATTTCTAATGCATAAAGAAGCTTGAAAAGTATAAAACTTTGTCCCTATTTTACATAAGAAGACATAAAGCTCCCTCACAGAGGTCAAAGTTTGCATAAGATCACAAAACTGATGAAGTTCCAATCCATGTTTTTCTGAATACTAAATAATGCTATATATTCTAAAATATGGTATGATATCTCCCAGTCAATTTTGTTGGTGCGGTGACAAATATTAAGTCAAGTTCTGTTCATACCCTGTAGAATCTTAGATTTCTGCTAAAACTTTACAGGTGAAATTTCAACCCTCAAATAAACAAAACCTGCAATTTGGATATTCTGCCATTAGGTGGTAGAAGGTCTTCAATCGTTATTTTGCAATGTAAATGGCAGTTCTATACATTCCGTATGTTTGAGAGTCTCCATCAGTTACAATATATCTTACAAATTTGTTAACCACTCCAAGCCCTGACTTCTCCATTTAAAATCGAATAATATCAGTATTGACTTCATAAATTGATTCTGAGGATTAAATAAAATAATAGGATACACAGGTATTCAGTGTGTATTAACCAGCTGGAATATTTTGCTTTTCCCTTAATCCAGTATCTTATGTAGTTTTTCAGACTATTCTTTAACAGCAGGGACACACGTCAGGCCTTTCAGGTCCTATGATACACTACATCTTGTTTGCCAGCCCATAAAATCCAGCCCCGCACAGCCAATTCTCACATTTTGCTGTTCAGATTCCAATTTTTTAATTGTTTTATGTATATACAAGTTCGATATGTATTTGTCATGATATCTGAACAGTGTCGAATTTATGAAGTTCGCATTTTAGAGAAACTTCTAAAGAAATACTCAGCATGTCAATAGGCATTGGATGTTGACTACGTATCTGTCCTCTACCAAGTACTTGGCCTATAAGTTTATTTAATCATCATAATCACCTTATGAAGCTGGTTCATAATAATAATGTTTTCCCAATATCATTCGCATTTTACATATGAGAAAACTGAGCTTAGACGGCACAACTAAAGACATATAGTTAATAAGAGATCAGCTCAGATTCAAATCAGCAGATCAACTACCTACACAGCTGAGGCTCTCAACCATTATATCAGTGATTATGAACCTTAACTGTGCATCACGGTAACTTGAGGAGCAATTCTAAAAGCACTAGAACTTCCCCCAGCCTACAGAATCAGAATCAGATTCTGAGCAGCTTCCATTTCCACAGAGTTATGCAGAGAGGCTTGTGACCAATTGTGTGGCACTTTTCAGCCTCCCACTAATAATAACTTAGAGCAAAATTCTGAACTTTTCTTACTAATCCTGAAATTGTCTTTTCCTTGAAATAAATTCTAAATTTGCAGGGAGTGTATACTCAATCTTCATGTGAACTCATCACCAAAGCCCCTCTTGTGCTTATCTGGCAGAAATGAGCCCCACTCCTCTCTCACTGTTAGAAGAAGAATAACTGCCAGGGAGCAAGATAAATAAACAGTTTCTCTTCTGCGGTTTCCTGTTCCTAATTCTACTGCATCTTTTTCTGTTGTTCTGTCCTTCTGCAACTCGAAAGAAGTAAAACTGGAAGGAAAATAACAGAGCCCCACAATCCCATTGAGACCCTCCTATAGCCAGGGGCTGAGTACTTGGAAGACAATAAAATAATTCTACACTTTTTACCCTGAAGAAATGTCAAACGGCCTTTCACAATTCAAATCTCTAGCTGGATATAGTTTCCTGAAATTAATTTGAAGATGACAGTTGTTAAAATTAGCCAGTGGGATCAGCCAGCTTGATTTACCAGTGCTTAGCAGCCAGTGCATTTTCTGTCTTCATTACGAAGTTCTTGAACAGTATTTCTGCTCTCAGTAAACTGAAGGGTTGAGGGCCTGCCCTGCATCAACACACACTGCATATGTTCTTTGGCCAATGTGCTTATTTTCTCTGGACTTTCAAGTTTATCACCTGTAAAATTTAAGGATCATACTAGATGACTTTTAAAGTCAATTTATTTCCAAAATACTGTGATGATTTTATCACCTTATTAAAATATTAACCATTTTTAATTTTTTCTCCTTTAAGTGTTTGCACCAGGATAGAAGGGAGAGGTGTTCATTTGTCAGAGCTCCTCATGGAAAATAGCTGAAATTTTAGATTATCATGAGAACAATTAGTAAGTGCTGAAAAGCACAAGATATTCTAGGCTACATCATAAGAAGTATGCCTTGCATACTTAAGGAGGTGAGAGATACATTCTACTCTTAATTATTCATATCACATTCAGATATATATTTTAGTGCTGCCAAGTATTCCATAGGAAAGACATTGGCAATCTAGAAGACATCAAAAGAGGGGCAAAAAAGACAAGTCCCTCAACCATTACGTATGAGGAACAGCAGAAGAACCTTGTAATATTTGATTTGAAAAATCAGCATGCCACATATATGAATAGTCTTCATGTGAAATTCAATTTATTCAATGATATTTCAGAAAGCGGAACCAAATGCAAGGGTTGAAAATTACCAAGAAGCAATTTTGAGTTTGATTTTAAAAAGAAGAATATTCTACATTAAGAGTTATCAAAAATAAAATAGGTTTCCTTGAAAAGTAAATAGTTCCATTTTACTGACCTTATATAAGCAGAGGCTGTATGTCAACTATCATGGGTTTTATCGAGTGTGTTTCTACATTTGAACCAAGCTAAATTAATGGACATCTCTATTTCCCAACAAATCAAGACTCTCTGAAATAAAAAGTGCACTACCTCCCCAGTCACAGTTCAGCCAAAAGGATAACTAGGTCAATTCTTTGGGTGAATTGAAGAAAGTAGATAGTAGGTAGAAAAACATATTTTCCTCTTTATTCTGTTGAGTTTGTAATGAATATTCCCCCAATCTGAAGAGGTAAAGCCAAACCATTAATTTATGTCCAGTTCAAGATTTCTCAAAACAATATCCATGAAAGGAAGATTACTGTGCATTTCTGCCATCAATCACTGCTTCTTTTCCATGATTACATATAATGTGGTCTTTACTCGTACCATTTTTACATTTTTCATCAGTGTTCACTGATGTAGAGTTAAATCAATGTAAAGTGATTTTACATTTTTATAATAAAATTGAGATCCTTTAAAAGCAAGAATTACTGTTCTAAAAAGCTACCCTTTAAACCAGATTCTCTGACATGATATTTCAAGGACAATCCCTAAGACTGTGGAAAAATAAAGGTCCATTTGAATATTTACATTGAATTAAGTAGAAAGTGGAGACAAATGACCATCTGCTAAAGAAATGGATGCTCTGCAATCATTCATACTGGCTTCTAAGACATTGAATGCAATTTGGCCTCCAGTTAGCCAAAGAATTCCAGATCATATCAAAATCTCTTTTATGCAGCTTTAAAACGTTCTGCTGGCTCTCAGGATATTACAGGCATATGGGCTTTTACATCAAACCAAGGGCCACCCGAACGGTCATCTGAACCTTGGCGGCTAATGAACTCACCCATGTTTATGAATCATAGCTTCTAAATGACAGAGACAAAAGCTGACATGCTTTCAGAACATAAATTAAGAATAGAAATGCTATTTTCAGCAATTAATAAGGCCATGAGAGAAAAACGTTTCTCCCTTATAGAGCAGAAAGATTTTAAATGATGAGCAAAAGCACATATTAGATTTTGGTTTTGAGCACCTCTGGGTCAGTAGTTGACAGTAGAGGCTAGAACTGTTGGAGAAAAAAGGAACATTCTGCAACCAAATTCTCTGGTTTTACTTGAAGAAGCTATTAATACTAATGAGTACTCTAGGTGCGTCAGATAGATGTTAGTCAAGGCAAAAACACCAATCAGGAAGGAGAGAATAAAACACTATTTAAAAAATGTATTGGCACTGGAGCCCAGATGAAGGTTTATGAAAGAAAGTCACTTTCTTTAATCCTAATAACTCTAACAAAATATATTTAATGTGTCTGTGTTCCCCTAACATAGTGAATTGGAAGACTGTCTCAACATTCCCACTTTATTCTCAGACTCACCCTTGAGTATCTTCTGTCTCTCCTTATTTAAAGCCTATTTATATCACAGGGCCTGGTAAGTGAGTTTATACCAAGGCCATATATAATAATTCCAGATCATATCAAAATCTCTTTCATGTCATTGCAAAACATTTTTATTGTTCTCAAAATGTTATGGGTGCTTAGGGTGTTGGGTATCAACCATCCCCAGGATACTCACATTTCAACAGGCTCAGGACCTTAGTTGTCAGGCTCTTCTGTAGCATGCTGGAGTCATCCTGAGGGAGGTAGAAAAGGCTGTTCCAAATATCCTAAAAATCCTGTCCCCTTACACATGTACAATTACATTGAGTCAAATAATACCTTGGGTCAGTCATAGATAGATAGATAGATAGATAGATAGATAGATAGATAGATAGACAGACCTTGGGTCATTCATAGATATAAAGATGATAGATAGATGATTGATAGATAGATAGATAGGTAGATAGGTAGATAGACAGACCTTGGGTCATTCATAGATATAAAGATGATAGATAGATAGATAGATAGATAGATAGATAGATAGATAGATAGATGATAGATAGATAGATAGATAGATGATAGAGATATATTTTAAAGAATATATAATTGAAACAAAAAGTCCTAAAGTTCAAACCATACTTAGAAATCTGCCATGAGTTCCTAGTTTTGAAATAACAGCAGCTACTGCTATTTCCCTGATGTGATTTTTGCAGTGCCTGCCTTGAAACAGGCATGAGACATATGCTTTATTGACTCCTAGCATCATGAGAGTTTCCCCATGAAAAGCTGAATCTGGAGCTCACCCACCATATCTGAGTTGGGGACATGCTAGAGACTTTGGAGCCTCAATGAGCATAAGTGTCTTATTAACAGAGGCATTAATTCATCCATTCAGAAAACATTTATTGAGTACCCACCAGATTTTACTGCTGGGAATAAAACAGAGTCCCTTTCCTCAAAAAGCTACGGTGTAAACTCCAGCCAAATAACTTTTTCCTTTAGTCATACTGTGATGGCAAACTCAAAAGTATAACACATGTAGGAGTTTGAACCAAACTTTACTGCTTTTTTTTCCCCAAAAACTGTGTGTTCCAGAACTTGCAGGGTTTGCTAGTTTTGTTATATAATAGCATGCAATGTAAATACCAATATAGCATATGGACAACCATTTTGGAACTAATGTTTATGCTTAAAGTTAACATGCAGCTCTGAGTTTTAAGGATCTTCCCACAAATGGAAGAGAAACCCCAAATTCTCTAGAAGTAAATTTAGTGGACTCCAGTTATGGATGATATGTCTGCTGCTCTCTGTTCAAAACACTCATTTAGAATCAGAAAAAAAAAATCTTAATTTTCAACAATTTTGCTTGTCTTTAGAAGTCTAAAAGTCAGTCGGCTGTTGATTTTTTTTTTTCACATATGTATAAGACTAATAAAATTCATAAATACAAGTATATATGATTTCTTGGGGTTTTCTTAGAAACATTACAGTGCCTTGGCAAAAAACCACTGAGCCAGGATGGGATTGTGTGGTCCCAGGGCTATGGCTCTTGTTGCAAATATTAGTTGCACACCCAATATTTAAATAGATGAGTTATCAAGTTAGAAAGCTAAGAGAAAGGTTTTCTTTTGTTACTTGCTTGTGTTTCTCAGTAAATACATTGTGGGAGTTATATATGACAGTTTTGAGATATTACTTGATTTCCTAATTATATTATTATTCTAGAAATAGTATCTTAACTGTCATATATATTGAAGTAATTCATTCAAATTCACTTTAAATTTGGGAAGGGCTAGTACTGTCCAAATCTATGTCTTACAATTACTGCTTAAGCACACTGTAAGTCTAAATTTAGGATTCTGTTCTAGAAATAACTTAAAAAGAAGCATTTGGGTAATTTGTCATTTGTAGTCACAGGAAAAAATGTTTAAGTGTCTGTCTATAGTGGTTGTTAATGACTTACAAGTTTACAAGTATTTAGAAACACATTTTATAGCTTACATAATAAAGAAAGGTCCACAGTTTGATATTTCAAAAGCAATGTAAGTATTGAAATACAATTCCTGTTTAACTATATGTGGTTAATCTGCAGACCAATTTTACCAGACCTTTAGTTAAAACCACCCACATTCTGTAATTGAGACATGCGGATACCTTGGGTGGTCACTTAAATGTTGATTCTTCTTACATTATGCCACACTATTCCTTTTGATTTTTTTCTTCCAGTTTCAGAATTCTCAAGTTGAGCTCCTAAGCAGCACCACATGAAGTTACTTTACTATGATTATAAAAAGAAAGGGTAAAGCGAGCACTATTTTCATTCCCATTGCAATCATTGTCCCATGAATAGATTCTTGATCTGACATTTTCTATTCTTATTACAATCTTTGTCACAAGAATAAGTTTTTTTCTTTTTTTAAAAAAAAATGTTTCATCCATGCTGTGAAAGCCAGCAGTAAAGTCTACTGCTCTGACCTTTTTAATGTTCTCCCATTTGATTGGGCAACCATTTCTCTTCTTTTCTTTTAACAGCATGGGTAACTTAGGAGAAAGAGATAGGATAGCTAGTCAATCAAAACGAGACCGTATAAAAGGTTAAAACAGAATAGTTTACCGCCTTTCATAGATGACACTAGCCATTGAGATTCTCATATCTTGTTCTTGTGACAAAAAAAAATGGCAAAGAAACAGAAAATGGCACAACATGAATCCATTCTCATAACAACAATTGTAACAAGAATGAACTAGTACAAACAACCTACTCCTCTTCTAATCTTCAACTTGGAAACTTGTTGCTCTACATGACTGTAGTTACAATTTTCTTCAGCCAACTACAACAATTCCTTTTTCAATTAATGAATTCATATAAATGAATTCAACTTTAGGAAAATATCAACCACAGATGGATCATAATCACTTCTATACTTCCATTCATCACCTATAATTACATACATTGCCCTCTATAATAATTTCTGTAGTACTACATGTAAAGTACTAAATACATTTGACAATAAAATGCTTCATGTAAAGTACTAATACATTTGACAATAAAATGCTTCAGATTTGTTTGGCAGTTTTTTTCTTTATTAATCTCAAAATAAAAATAAAACAATTGACAATAAAGCATAGCACTGAGTTTGAATCAATTTGGAAAAAAATATTGACTAGTTGGTTTAATCTTTTTGGCATTACATGTAGACTGTGAAGGGTAGAAGTGAGCTAACACTTCTTTGATTAATTTAATTGGTGTGGACGGCCAATGCTGGTCATTACTCTAGATAGACTTTGAGGTCTGATGATTCATATTCCTTTCTGGTAGTCATATATATTGTCAACTCTTACCTCTATTTTTAATATATATACATAACTCGTTAGTGAACAGGTCATCTAGAGACATTAGGTTTTAAGGTGAGACACCCAGCTCTCAAAATAATTTCAAAAAGAATCATTTTATCTACATGTATTTTATAAACAGAATTACACTGAAATTTTAAGTAAACATTGAATATATTATATATTTGGCATCATATAGATGGCTGTGTTAGTTTCATGCACCTACTATGTGTTCAATAATTTTTTATTGAATAAACCAATAATAAATGACAGCTCAAATTTCTGTCTTATGTAACTACCCATGGATTGAATGTCTATGTGTTATGTCTAATTTTTAGGTGGTTTCTTTTTATATACATTTGTTTTCTTGATGGCAATTCTGGAGAATAATCAGAAAGCTCAGAACAGACGCTACTAATGAGGGAAATGCTATCAGCCCAATGGGGATGGCTTTGTTCGTAGGAGATTAAGATAAAATGCACACCCTAAGCATTTAATCCAAGCAGTTGCTGGCTGAATCTAGCATGCAAAACACTAGAACAAGCTGACATTTGCTTTGATAAATTCAGGGGATGGCCAATATTTGGCCCGTCAATGATCATAAAGTGCCAAATTTCTGTTTCCTCATGGTGTGCACTCAAGAGAGTTGTTAAATTGAACAATTGTTAAGGTAGAAGTATATAAATTAGGCCTTTTTGAAATTCTTGTTTTATGGGCAACGTAAGATTTTTAACAATTAATTTATGTTGTTGCTTTAAAAATACTGTGAGGTAAGAACTTCAGGACAGAGTTAAGAGTATTCTATGGAAGAGGGGCATAAAGAAGGTCAAAGCTATTGCTATAACCTGACAGAAGAGAAACAAGAAAAATCTTCTGTACCAGAGAGGGGTCAAGTCAAATCTTTACAGCTGTTGTGTAATCACTTGGGATATAGGGCTCTTTTCAAAGGCTATAATAAAATTAGTCACTTATTGTAGTTGACTGGTGTCAGAGTTAATATCCTTCAGATGTTATAAAATCTGTGTCCTGAGAGCTGTTTCAGTCCATTATTTTTCTTGCTCTTCTTGAAACACGTATTCTTTTTTGAAGCATTCTACTCTTTCCTGTGTTATATTTTGAAAGTCCCGTGTGAATATTTTAGTACTCTTACTATAAGCAGTTTTACTTCTTATAGCTTTGCTTCATTAAATGAAAAAGTAAACTGGCTGGGAGTACTTTGGTTTTCTGAGTTTGAATTTCTGTTTTAAAAAAGCAGAAACAAGAATATACAACTTCATTTACTAAAACAGAAATGAATACAGTTTGTACAAACACAGGCTCCATTTTGGAAGTTCCCTTCAAGTAAAAAGGAATCAAAGAAAAGCAGAAGGAAAGCAACAGTAAAGTTACATAATAAGAGCAAGAGCAGGAGCAGGAATATTCTAGAATCAAAGGCCCTATCATGTGTGGGGTTAACCTCACAGGATTAGTGATGACATGATGATGGACCAGGTCCCATTAGACTAAGAGAGCTTGTGTGAATGTTGTTGCAAAGGTGTTGTTGCCATATTATGTTTATTCTTGTATGCCTCCGTTTCCCTTCTATGCCTGTGATGTCCTTCCTCCCTTCTTCTTGGCCTGAATAACTTCTTTGGGGTTTTCAGGACATGGCCTACATGTCACTTTATTGAGGAACCCTTTCCTGATTCTTCACAGGTTCATATTGGATACCATTCCTAGGGGTTCCATAGGACTTTGTATTGTTATTAATTGCTTCTCTGCTTGTCTTTCATCCCTACCAGGTTTGTTCTTCCATGAGGGCAGGAACACACCTTTGTATTGAGGGCACCTGACCCAGTGCTCATTACAGAGTATGTGCCCGGCAAATATGTATGAAAGAACAAATGAACTTAGGACAGAAAGGACCTCTAATGCAGGCAGGATACTTTGGGTTACCAAAGAATAAGAACTGTTCAGTAAAAAATACTAGCCCTGAAGTTGGGAAGATGGCCCATTTAAAAGATTAAATCACATCAAACACCCAAAAGAGGATGAAGGCTGGTTGAGCAAAGATTTAGGGTTGGTACGAATTTTCAAGTTATATCAGAGCCTATCTCCAACTTTTAGCATTTGCTCTAGCATAACATATTGAATACCACCCTCATTATAAAGAATGGGCTCAGCAAGTTTTAACAAATTATTTTGTCATTTCCAAAAAAAATGTGATTTCAAACACATCCCCAGTGTTATGATAAAATGTCTTATAATGAGAAAGACCCCATCTAAGTATCATAGATAAGATTCCTAGATGTGGGAAAGTCATAAAGCATCGTTTAAAGAAAGGTGTGTGACTATACTAGCTGTTTCAGTTATTCTCATTCAAAATCATCCTCAGGGAGTTCTAAGTCTTGATAGGACAGATTTCTTTTTCAATTAGATGGTGCTTAGAAAAACTGCGCATGAGGTAAAATTGTATGGAACCATTCACCTCCAAAATGCACTACTGGTGTAACTATCTTTGCATTGTTTTGAACTATTTTTCCCATTTTTGAGCTATTTTCACAACTTCTTATGTGTCCAAAACTGTTTCCAAATTAAAACTTTTTAGATATACACCTTTGTGGTAGAAACAATCATCCTATGTGTACAGATTAGGTAACTAGAGAAGTTATCTGGTTTCCTCAAGGTCACCCTGCTGGAACAGGGCAGAAGTGGGGCTGAAATCCAGGTCTGCTCACTGTCTCCCAAGATCATACTGTTCACATTTCAGCACACAACTTCCTTAAATCAGCCAAGTGTCCTCTAAGTATTTAATCAAATACTCACTGGATGCTTTCAATAACTTTGTTTCACCTTTTTCATGTTTTCTGTCAAATGGAACATGTCCCTTTACCAATACCACATACACACACACACACACACACTCCCTAATACACATGTGTACACACACACATATACACTCCCACATACGTGTTGGCACACACATACCTACTTCTACCTCCACCTTCATTCCCACCACTTCACATAACCAGTGGCTATGAACGACTTGAGAGATCTAGAACCAGAGGAAGTCAAAGTTGGCAATAAGAACTCTTTGGTGTGATTTTGGTTGAACAACCACATTCTCAGATATGGTCGTAGCAAGATTTACATATTTGGAACTGAAATTGGCATAACAGTGGTGGGGAGAAAAACTGAGACTGAAGAAGGGTTTTTTTTTTAGCAGTATGCAGTTCAGAAATGTGTTCTTCCATATGTTCTTTAGGTTAGGCCAATTTTTTCACTTTTAAGTTTAAAAAGTATTCTATTTTTTTCCCTACCTCACAAGCTTAAGTAATTATCCTTTATAAAATTATATAATTTTCAAATTTTCCGTAACAAAGTCAGACACCAAGTTTGCCCCATACTTAGGACATTTTTATTTAGAAGAAGCATTTCCTGGGCCTGATACACCAGGAGACCAGTCCTAAATGTGTTCAGTGATAATTATTAACAGTGTCAAATCATTAATCATTGTTCTATCAGAATGAGGCTTTAACAACAGGGATAAATCTCTTGGCAATGACAGTAAACCTGCTTGATTATTTTTCTTTCCATATTATCTTCTTCCAATCTGTAACTGAGGTCAGAGGAGAATGTTCTAATGATATTAGAAAGTATTGACAGTGTTCTTATACTTTACATACAGCCTTTTTTTCCTTCAAAGTGTCTAATGTTGTACTTTTTCTTTATGTAATTTGTCCTGAGAGACATGAAGCCTTTGCACTCTAGAGATGAAAAATGAGAAAAAGAGATGCTGTCAGCCACCTAGAACAACAGAGTTGAGTCAGTAATAATAAGAGAGAGAGAGTCAGGTAGTAAACATCAGGCGGCTATTGTTGAATCTGACAACGAGACCATCGCATTATATTTACTTATCTCTTTATTTCTACCCCAGGATGTCAGACTCTGTGTAGGGAGCTTTAAGATTATCCCCTGATGTCTGTTATGACTGAGTTGTATCCCCCAAAATTCATATGTTGACACCCTAACCCCCCAATGTGACTGTATTTGGAGACAGAAGCTTAAAAGACGTAACTAGGGTTAAATGAGATCACAGGGTGGAGGTGTATGGTACTGGTGTCCTTATAAAAAAAGAAAGAAACACCAGAGACATACATGTGCAGAAAAGGGGGCTATGTGACCACACACAGGAAGGCAGCCATCTGCAAGCCAAGGAGAGAAGCCTTAGGAGAAACCAGTCCTGCCACCACCTTGATCTTGAACTTCTAGCCTCCAGAACCATGGGAAAATAAATTTCTATTGTTAAGACATTTAGTCCTTGGTATTTTGTTATGGGAGCCCTAACAAACTAGTACAATATTTATGATTCTGCTGGAAACTAATATAATATATTTGACTTTACTAACTTCAATAATTATTCACTGTGCACTCAAAAGTTTACCTGTCCTTTCAATCAACACACATTAAGAACTCTTAGTATAAGTGAGAAGTAAGGTACATTGGTTGGGTAAGGTGGCATCCTTGCTCATGGAGTTTTGAAGTGTAGTAGAAAAAGCAAAAGTAAAATACATGAAACAATTATTAAAACCTCTAAAACGGTTGTTCACACAGACTCACAAGGTAGCAAAATTCTGTGATACAAATTCAGTATGTTCAGAGAAAGAGGGTCTCAGTAAGACAAGTCTCTGTAACGTGGCTTAACAGAAACCAAGGCAACTTGTTCTGCAAAGGGCCACTTAAAAAAACATTTTAGACTCTTGGAGCCATGTGGTCTTTTCCGTAACTCTTCAACTCTGTCATTAAAAGCAGGCACAGACAATACCTAAGGAAATGAGTGTCATGTATTCCAATAAGGCTTTATTTTTGGACATTGAAATTCAAATTTTATATAACTGTCACATGTCATGAAATACTATTCTCCTCTTGATTTATTTTAACCATTCAAAAATGTAAAAACCATTCTAAGTTCACAGGTCATACACAAACTAGGAGTAGAGTCAGATTTGGTCCACAGGCCATGATTTGCTGACCCCTAGTATAACTCATTGGGTTTCAAAATGGTTTCAGCAACAGATTTCTTTGTTCAAAGGAAACTTGGCAATGAAGCACAATGGAGACAATGAATAAATTAGCATGAGGTGAGAGAATGAAGCACCCAGTTTGTCTGTGACCGCACTTCCAGAGAAGCCCTGGAACAACACTGATACAGTGGTTTAGGGATCAGAAAACCAGGTTTTTGTTCTGGTTCTCTTATAATCTGTGAGGACTTCATCAATTATTTAAATACAACACACTACCATTTCTTCAATTTCTAAAAGGGACATCTTTGACCACTTTTGCTCAAAACTTCTATTTGTTCTGACGAGTATCAATAATTGATTCATGTGTAGATTATTACACCTGAGCTTTGGTTTAAAGAATGCTAGGGACAACCAGCAAAGTGGAATGCCCTTTGTTATCTCTGTTTATGTGACTCCTCTCCCTTCAAATGCTCTGAGGATGGATTGGCAAAGGGACAGGATCCTCAATGGTAGCCTTGGAGATGTGATTTCTGAGGCCAAGAGGAGTGGAAAATATTTGCTAAGACACAAGAACAAGAAATTATTATTCCAAGAGAAAACAAGTACATTGTAGTGTAAGAAAGCAATAGAATTTGGGGAACTGAGAAAAATGAAATTAGCAGTATAAAATGCTCTATACATTAGGGTGCAATGACAAATAGGGTTAGATGGGTTGATGGGGCTGGATGCTGGCAGGTCAACAAAAGAAGGCTGCTGGGTTTACACATGATGTAACCAGTAGACTGAGGTGATAGCATGCTATGATCCAGTGATGAGGCAGCAGAAAGAGAGGCAATGCGGCAAAAAGATTAAGAGTTTAGACTCTGAAGCTATACTGCCTGGGTCAGGTCTCAGATTTTTCATTTGCTGGATATGAGTTTGGGCAAATTACTTCCCATCTCAGTACCTCTCTTTCCTCAATAATATAAATAACAATAATCTAGCCTTCTTTGGTTATTAGGAGAAATGAATTTGTTAATACTTATAAAATATAGGGAATAATCCCTGAAATATAATACATGCTCAATATAAGTTAGGCTATTGCTATGATATAACAATGATTACACACACACACACATACACACACACACACACACACACACACACAAAGCTTCTCTCAGAGAGATCAACAAAAAAGTTTGTATAGTGATTCAGTATGCAGTGTTAATATGTGAATGAAAATAAGATGAGAAACAATGCAGTCAAAAGAAATTTCAAAGAATTATCCATTAGACTCAATGATAGATTGAAGAAAACAGTGCATTAAAAGATGGAGCCAAAGTTTTGTGCCTAGAAGACTAGGAAAAATGTGGTGGTGTTAACAAGTGGAGCAGCTCTGAAAGAGATTTGTGAAGGAAGACTTCTGTAGTTTCAGGTATCCTATTTGAAGCATTGAAAAATTGTTTAAAGATAGTTCAAAGACATGAAATTGGAGTTGGTGCTGAAATTTGGGCCATTGAAAAACATGACTGAACTGTAAGAGCATATCCAATCATTAAGTCAAGGAAGGAAGCTAGAAGGAAATGGAGGCCTAAACCTTCCAAGAATGGCCAGAGTTCAGAAATGGAAACAGAAAAAGAAGCCATCAAAGCAAATAAGAAGAGGTCTCTCCAGAGAGGTGGTGAACAGACAGAAAGCTGTTGTATGAGTGAAGCCAGTGAGAAGAGAATTTAAAGAAGGAGGTTTGATCCGTGAAGCAGTATCCATTGTGACAACATTAAAAAGAACAAAAGCAAAAAAGACAACACTGAATTTTTTAAGAAGACAGTAACTGGATATCATTAAAGAAACAGATTAAATCAATTTGTCAAGATAAAAATCATATTGCAGAAGGTTAGCAGAGAATAGTGTAGGAAAGAAGAGTTCATGAAGATGGACAATTCAATCTGCTTTAAATAAATAATAAATAGTAATTAGACAAGATGCTACCATTGAAGTTTCCCTACCTACTTCATAAGCACAGTCAATAGAAAAGGCGCTGACAGCCTCTCAGGGGACTAGACCATGGTGCTGTTTTTTTTAAGAGATTGCCCACCACGTCCCAGTATGAATCCATTCCTTCCTTAATGCTAACACTCTGCTTTCCAGTAAGCATATCGTCAGGCAGACACACATATATGTTTCCCAGCTTCCCGTGCATCCGACTGCAACCATGGGACTCAGTTCTGGTTATTGATACGTATTCAATGTGATGTTGTACTTCCAAGATGTCTTCTTAATAGAAAGCTTGCAAATCTCAAGCACACCATTTGCCTGTTCTTCCACCCCAAGTCAGATGGGCTGCCTAGACATTCGCAGTCATCGTGGAGCTCCTCAGGTGGGTGGAGTAGTGAAAGGAAGGAGCCTGGCTCCCTGACGCCATAACATCCCTGCCATATACATTTCAACTTCCTTAATGTGAGAGAGAAATGAGTTTTCATCTTGCCTAAGCATGCATTATTTGCGCTGTTTCTATTATCAGCCAAACCTAATCCTAACATTTAATCAATGATACTCAGGATGCTCCAGGGAGGAGATGAAACAAATGGATAAAATAAACAGATTCACGTAGCAATCTGAGCATAATCCAGGCCCTTCTCTGTTTATAAATTAGAAGCAATATACATTCTGAAAAACTGGAGGAGACAGAATCTCTAGTGATAGGGCTCCTGACCCGAGTGAGAGGCACACTCAAAAAAGGCAATTAAGGGAATGTAATGAAGATATTGTTTATCTAACAATGAAGGGTTGAGCAAAGCCAACAGCACTGATGAAGCACCTTGGAACTGGCAAAGTGGGAAGCTGTAGCACTCAGGCCTGAAGGCAGAGGTGGGAGCAGTTACTGGAAGTGGAGGTGGCTCTAACCATCAGGCACTTGACAGAAGCTCTCACCTTCAGGAAGGAAATACAACAACTAGGTCCTGTTGGAGAAGGAGGCAAGACAATGAGCACCCAGAGATCTCCTTATGCTCACTGGTCTCCTGCTGGCAAATCCTCCCATTGGCAAATCCAACCAGAAGCCCAAGGCAGGGAGCCTGCTAATGCTGGTTCATAAGGTTCAACCTAGCAAGGCACCAAGCGGGAGAAGAAGTAAAACCGGAGGGGGAAATGGGCAATATTCAGTTCAGACATGATTCGAAGCATGAAGACGGTGTGAAGACAGGGATGACAGAGAACACTGAGTGATACACAATGTGCAAATACATTGTCTGGAGCAGAGTCGATGAATAGCGAATAAAACAGTGGCAAGGACCCAGTATAGTTAGCAGAGTCAAGAGGAAAACGTTTCATCCCTCAAGATCCAAAACAAAGAGTCAGATGGTCAACTCAGCTAGATGTTTCTAAACTTTTCCCCTTCCACGTATGGAATCCACAGTAACAAGCTTTGGCAGTCAAAGTAGAGAAAACGTTTCTCCTTCTAATAATGCATTTTGAATATTAAAGCCTGGGTGTCTCTGAATTTTAAACCAGCCCTCTTTTTTCTTTTCGTATCCAAAGGAAACTATGTATCTTATCCACTATAGAGATATATTGAGATACATTTACATCATTTAGGGGGAGGAAGCACTTTCTCATCACCATGACTTGGAAAAAAAGATTAAAATTGCCAGACTCGGACTTCTTATGTGGATACATATGGCACACTGTTTCATCACTTCCAAATAAATGTATTAACTGCCCATTGTGTATTTGGCATTGCTCCATATTAAATTATTATTAAACTTGGCAGAATCAGATGTAATAGAGTAATAAATATTTATAATTTTAACGAAGATTATCTGAGAATAGACGCAATAAACCTGAAGTTGGAGATTATAGTAATGGAAGCCAAATGTGGTAATCTCGCATATCAATAGCAAATAAAATAAAAACAACAACAAAATAACACCACATGTTATCCCTTTACTTCCAACATCTCTAGAGCCTTGATAAATGTTGCCTGAAGCAGAGCCACTCACAGACTGTGTGGGACTTTATGTAATATTTGTTTGTGGGGACCTTGTCTATATAGCTAACTTGATTTTTAAAATGCACTGCAAAGTTCATGGGCCCATGTGAGGCATAGTCACCCCTGTATGGAGAATTTCAAATCCCTCTTTTGCAGGCAGGAAAAGGTAGCAATCCCAGGGCTCTGTGGAATCTATTTGAAACAATCTTGATCTTACCTTTGCAGTTCCCAAGCACCATTTATTCAGTGCTGGTTACATCACTGCTAATGAGCCACATCCTTCGTTGTGTCTGGCACTCTGGTTGCCAATGACACTCTCAATTATTGTTATCTGGCTTCCTTGATGGTGACCGGAAATGCAAGTCTCATCCAGAACATGTAGGAAAATGGCAATGCCGATTCATTTTCTGATCCTATTAAATTTACTTTTCAGAAATATCCAACATTAACTTAGAGCAACACACCCTCCAAAGTATGTGTTTTAGGCTACACTCACTGCTTTCCTAAAATGAGATGTCTTTCAGTGTTTACCCCACCAGGCCACCAGCAGGAGGAACATGCATGAAGTAAGAAAAGCAATCTGTCCACTCCCACACAGCCTAAGTAAGATGCATCTGGAAGGGCAATGTCACCATAGACATTGCAGACAAGAGCAGCCAGCGAACTGAAGGGCCTGTGGGAGTTGGGTCTGGGAGGCCGCCTGAGAAGACAGAGGGCTGCCTGACACATGGTGCAGAGTCTTCAAAGAACAGGGCAACTGCCCTGCATGCGTACTGTACCACCTTGGTTGCTGTGGCCAATCCAGGAATCCTCCTCTCCCCCAGACACACGGCTCAAGCCCAAGTATGAGTCCTGTGTCCTATTTAAATGAGAGTTACTTAAAATCTGGCTATTAGTCCCAATCTATTGGCCCAGTCTCCTATGATCCAGGGAGCTGAGCGGATTGCCAAACCACCCACCTAAAAACGGGGCCAGCCGAGGCATCCAATACGGGCCTATGGTATAGAGGGTTAAAGGTCTTCTGGTAGAGGAGAAACTCAGTCAAGACCCCAGTGGGTCTAGTCCAGTCTGGGGCCACCCTGTTATTCTGCAGAGACGGTACTGTGGGGCGTGCCTCTGCCCTCCTCTTCAGGACAAGAAGTTCCAGGAAGACATTCCAAACCCAGGCCTGGGGCAGGACTCCCCTTGCCCAGGTCTAATTGTGGGCTGGTCTGAAGTAGGTAAGAATAAGCCGAGAAGTCAACTCACAATAAACTCTTCTAGACATGGAAATGAGGGCACTTGAAGTGACTGTTTTTCCTAAACTTCTATGCACCCATTTATCCTAATGAACCTTTGAGAAACAGATACACTGGTTTGGGTGGTCCAGCAAAATCAAATCACATCTTCAAATTGAAGTTTCAGCACAAACAGCATAACCGTGGGAAAATCCATTCAATCTTTTCATTTAGAAATTCCCTCTTTGTCTTTCTAATGGCGACTTCCAGTGATGCTTCCACTGAATAATTGTGCACTTTAATAAAACACACACAGAGACCCCTAAACAATGTTCTACACTTGTATGCTTGATCTTAGCCAAAAGGTCGAGAAGTAATCTCTACATTTGTCAAGGAAAAAAAGCAAAAGAAAAAAGCATCCAGGTGTAAGAATCTATGTAAAATTCTGGGGTGGAGGTATGCAGGCTGAACTTCCCAGGCAAGCTTAGAGCCTCAGATTTCATTAAATAGGAACACTTAGTCGACTTGTTGAGCTAATCTACTATATGTAACCCTTAGTAAAGCAAAGTAAATGTGAGACTCATATCTCAAATGTGAAGCATGGTACTTATACACAAATAAAAACATGTAAAACTGGGGCAATTATCTGTGTAAATAGAAGGGAAGAAAGCGCTATGGGAGGAACAAGTGGAGATTGACTATTTACACCCCTCAGTTTCACCCAATGATTACTCAGTTCTCCAATGTGTTGTGAAAATGCAGTTTGAACTTAGTTACGGGCTGAGCAAATAGCTTTACCAATCTAGCCTCTGCAGAAATCCTAATATGCAGACATGAGAAAATCGCACCTATTTGAGGGAGAGTTATAATGTGGGACTAGCTGTTTCTTAAGCATAGACAATTATGAGCCTGTGTCCCGGTCAGGAATGAAGCGCTGTATGATGGAGTTGAAAGGCCACTCATGGTAGACTTTAAATTGAGTTTACAACCAACTGGACTGCATACAGTTTTGCACTTTAATCAAGATCTCTTTACATCCCCTGCTTCTCGTAGGTCTTATGGGAAAATAGCGGAATGCAAGCCCAGAATATTTCATCAGCTGTTTTGTGCCAGACTGAATTTCTTCAGTTTATATTTAGAATACTTAGGTTGGCAAGAAGCACTGAAAAACATACACTGAAGTAGTTCTTGTATAAATTACAGTATATCAGTGTCACACAAATCACCAAAACTAAGAAATCCTAAGAATTTTATTTATAAGTTATACTTTTAAAAATAAAGAAAATGAAAACACCGAGAAACACAGAAGAATTTTCATGGTTGACTTCTCCCCTCTTTAAATTGACAAGAGATAAAAAGATGTCTCATTTTTTTTAACTAATTAAAAAAATTAAAATGTGTCCATCTGTTTCTGCTGTATGGGTTGATTGCTTCTCTTTTCAGGATTTCTTCCTAGACTGAAAAAAAAAAAAAAAAAAAACCTTTGTTTTTTAAGCAGGAATGTAGCCCTTTAAGACATATTTTTTCATCACACTCCATGAAAGGGGATATCATAGCCTCCCTTATTTATTGGCAAATAGTCCTATATTTCATTTATGCTTTCAAGTGTTTCATTGGCAATCTGTGACAAACTGTAAAATTTGCCACCTTTCCCCAGAACAGCTTATGAAATCTGTCAGCTCTCTGTGTAATTTACATGAACCTTAATTATGAATCAATGTTACGTTATGAATAGAGGTGTTCGTCATTAATGCCTTCACCGCTCAGTAAGCAACACCACTATCGCCAAAAACAGTGTTCCTCTCCCACTTCCTCTTCTTTTTGGATGGCCACTTCTGTGGTTACAGACATTTTACTCAATCTGATGGTCAAGTTACAGGGAAATGATGCATGATCCAGGGACTTTTTACATTGCAAATAAGCAAGGATATTCTTACTGGAAAAATGAAAATCTCCTGAGACTGTTGGTGACTGACACTATATTTTATCTGCACACTGAAACAACATACTTATCAAATGAAGGAGAAGAAGAAAAATTACAAGAGATTTGATCTCCTTTATAGCTTCTAATAGTAAAATACACTGTATGATTAATGAACCTGTCAGTTGTAATGGGAAGAATATGTAACAAGTAACTGTGCATTACTCGTTTGTGATTTTATCTTTTATAAATTCAGCCATGTATAGTGTGATAAGATTAAGTCTTTACAATTTTAAGGTAATGCTATAAACTACGTCGAAAACTGAGTCTGCTCTATTTTTGCCTTTCTGCCAATTGTTAATGTGGCTTTTAAGAACACATTTCCTTCAATCGATAATTACTCAATTAGCAGCTTATTAAGTTTATATGTCAATAAATTTCATTACCAGGTGTTTGATGAAGGGAAAAAATGCTCTGGCAGTCTTAGTGTATGCAATAGCTCCATGAGAAAAAATTATTTTTTAAATGTGTTCTTTGCTAGATTTATTAGCCTATATAATATTCATAGAATTCAAGCCTAGACATACAACTACCATTATTCAGAAATATATGCACAGCTTAAGTTAGGAAGCATAGGTAGTGAGAATATCATTTTATCGTCAGATTTGTTACAAAGAAAGACAAGGAGCTGAAAAAAAGCAAGGAAAGGGGGAGGAAGAAAGGAGGAAGGGAGAAAGGAAGAAAGGGAGGGAAAGAAAGCAGGAAAGGGAAGGGGAGGGGAGGGGAAGGGAGGGGAGGGGAGGGGAAGGGAGGGGAGGAAAGCTGCCACACACTGCTTGACTCACTGGTGCTATACCCACAGCACCGGCGCATAGGCTGTTGACATCAGCGACATGCCAGTTGCACAGCTCCTTCTTAAACTGTTTGCTCACAGGTTCCTTATGACAGTGCTTTTCAACTTTAAAATGCCTACAGATTACTTGAGGATCTTGTTAAAATCATAGATTCTGCTTCAGGAAGTCTGAGGTAGGGCCTTAATCCCACGTCTCTAATGAGCTCCCAGATAAGGTAATGCCGCTGCTCTCATACTTTAAGGAACAATGCCAAGAGACATTGGCCTAATCAAATCCAGCCCCACAACCCCTTTCACCTCAGTCGCCACCGGTGTTCCAAGCCCCTGGGGCATCCGTCATTTGGTCTCTTACCCCTCAAACTACCCTGGATAGCCACTAACGGACCCAATCTCCCACTTTTTCCACTGTGCCCTCTTTCATCAGAGTCTGCACAGGCAAATTGCCTAGTATTCTCAACTTCTTCTCTGAGTGTTCCCCTCACTTTCCTGCTTCAAATGAAACTTACTCCCCTGAGGACACGGATCCTGCAGCCTACATTGAGGTTGGTGTTTTGTTTTTTTTTTTCATTTGCCATGTACCTTGAGTACCAGAGCCAGGGCAGAAGTTCTCCTTCTACCAAATTGTGCTCGTCATCAGTGTTCCTCCTTTTCCCTTGAAAAACTATACCGGAGAAATCTTGTAGACACCACCTTAGCAAAACTATCAAAGTTGTCACCAGTAATAGGACAAATAAACATCACATACCCCCAATAAGCTGTACCGAGAAGTCTACATTAGGGCCAGGTGCAGTGGCTCACACCTGTGATCCCAGCACTTTGGGAGGCCAAGATAGGCAGATCACAAGGTTAGGAGTTCAAGACCAGCCTGGCCAATATAGTGAAACCCTGTCTCTACTAAAAATACAAAAAAAAAAAAATAGCCAAGCATGGTGGCAAGCACCTGTGATCCCAGCTATTCAGGAGGCTGAGGCAGGAGAATTGCTCGAACCTGGGAGGTGGAGGTTGCAGTGAGCCAAGATCATGCCACCGCACTGCAGCCTGGGCAACAGAGCAAGACTCCATCTCAAAAAAAAAAAAAAAAAAAAGAAGCCTACATGGCTTCTGTGGTATTTCTGCCAAAAATGCATAAGCTAAATTTAATCATCAGCATACATCAGACAACCCAAACTGCGAGACATTCTACAAAATAAATGACAGGTATGGTTCCAAAATGTCAAGGTCAAGAAAGATTAAGTACTTCAATTTAAGAGGAAACAGAGATATGGGAGATTCTGGATTGGATTTGAGACCAAAAATGAGGATACTAGTGGGACAGCTGTAAAATCTGTACCATTAGATAACTGTATCAATGTTAGTTTCCTGCATTTGATCATTGTACTGTGGTTATATATTAACATGGTAAGAATCTGAATGAAGTACTTACAGAAATCCTTTGTGCTATTTCTACACTGTTCTTTAAAGTCTATAGTTATTTCAAAACAAAAGGAACTTGGCCGGGCATGGTGGCTCACACCTGTAATCCCAGCATTTTGGGAGGCCGAGACAGGTGGATTGTTTGAATCCAGGTGTTTCAGACCAATCTGGCCAACATGGCAAAACCCCATTTCTACTAATGAGACAAAACATTAGCCAGGCGTGATGGTGGCGCCTGTAACTTAGGAGGCTACTTAAGAGGCTCCCAGCTACTTAGGAGGCTGAGGCAGGAGAATCGCTTGAATCTGAGAGCTGGAGGTTGTAGTGAACTGAGATCATTCCATTGCACTCCAGCCTGAGTGACAGAGCGAGACTCCATCTCAAAAAAAAAAAAATAGTTAAAAATTAATATCCTGGCTGAGCACGGTGGTTCACACCTGTAATCCTAATGCTTTGGGAGGCCAAGGCTTGAGCCCAGGAGCTCAAAACCAGTCCAGGTAACATAGCAAGACCCCATCTCTACAAAAAGTAAAAAAATTAGGCATGGCGGCATGCATCTGTAATCCCAGCTACTTTGGAGGCTGAGATGGGAGAATCACTTGAGCCCAGGAGTTGAAGGCTATAGTGAGCTACAGTCAAGCCACTGCACTCCAGCCTGGGTGACAGAGCAAGACCTTGTTTCAAAAAATAAAATAAAGCAAAATATCTTCCGCCATGCCTGCTAATATTTCCCTGTGGGCTGGTTTATTTACCATATATGTTATTAAATAAAACATTATAACATTAGATATACATTACCCCCTGTGACTGTCATCAACTCAATCTAGATAAGTTTTAACAAGAAACAAGTTCATTTATCACATTAAAAACTAAATATTGGTATATATCATGTTGTTCAAAACTATGTCTAGGTATTGAACGTGGGTATTTCAATGGCGATTTCCACCATTTTATCTTTGTTTAATTTTCTTTATACTTGCAATGAACATTGTAGTTTTTATTTTATGTTTGTTGTTTATATTTATTAAAATATTACTCTTTGCTAAATCTAATAATAAAACATTAAGACTTGTATTTTGTACTTTTATATGTTTTCTAATAATTTATTTGTACTTAACAGAAGTATTGGTCTATAACCGATTGGAAATAACCACAATTTGAGAAGCATGGCAGCTGCCTTTGCGATTCCCTAGATGGCCACTAGGTGGTGCCCAAGGACCTTCTCCCTGGTTGGTTGCGTGACCCTTGCAATGGCGTGCTCTAGATAAGGCACTTGGCAAGCTACAAACGTTTCCAATGTAAACGGGCAGAATTGTCAGCCCTTTCCTATATATTAAGTCCACAGAGAAGGCAACTCACTCTCCTTTGTAGGGCACATCTATAAATATTGAAGTTGACTTACACGAATGAAGACATATTTTCATGTTTTGCCAATTGTTGGGAGGTTTCCCAGATGAATAGAAGCATCTCTAAACACCAAGTCGTTATAACTGTTATTATACCAAGAAGACTATTTGAGAAGCTTTGTTCAGTAATAGTGACAGGAGCCAACCATATCCAGGACAAATTATTAAAAAAATCTACAAAGTCTTTCCAACGCCCGTATCTCCCAGAATCAGGAGGGCAGTGGAATGGCAGTACAGAATTCTGAAAAATATCTGGCTGATATCAATCTATAAACCAGACCTCGAGAGGCAATCCTTGCATGCAGTCCTCATAATAAAAATGAAGTCCACAGCCAACAGCCTCTCCCACATGCAACAGACAGCCCAGTACAACATTCCTGCTGCTCCCTGAGGAGCCACTCACAGGACACTCCTATTTAAACATATGTTGAGTGCTATTAAAAAACACACAGAAATGTATTAGAGCTTTCTATTCAGAGATCTGAGAATCCAACCCTGATGAGCCCTGCCAGAGCTACAACCTATGTGAAAGTTCGGTAGAGAAATTTATTCCTTCAGCCTCACTAGAACAGTTAACAAACTGGTTTATCACCAACACATACATTTCCAAAGCCTTTAGCTTCTGATACATTTTTCCCCTGAAAGACTTTTGCACCACTGGGGCAGACAGCAAGAAGAATGCAGACCTGTCTATGGCCAAGGGTAGACTGCAAGAATGCAGACATGTCGGCCAGGTGCAGTGGCTCACGCCTGTAATCCCAGCACTTTGGGAGGTTGAGGCGGGCGGATCATGAGGTCAAGAGATCGAGACCATCCTGGCCAACATGGTGAAACCCCGTCTCTACTAAAAATACAAAAATTAGTTGGGCGTGGTGGTGTGTGCCTGTGGTCCCAGCTACTCAGGAGGCTGAGGCAGGAGAATCACTTGTACCCAGGAGGTGGAGGTTGCAGTGAGCCGAGATCATGCCACTGCATTCCACCCTGGTGACAGAGCAAGACTCTGTCTCCAAAAAAAAAAAGGAAGCAGACCTGTCTATGGCCAAGGTCGACAGCATTCCTTGAGATGTGTTGTCAAGGTTTCCAGGCCTGCCACTTGTGACTAGAAGTCTGATTTCCAACTTGTGTACCTGCCTCGAGGGTTTGCTCTGGCCATTCCTCAAGTTTGTCAACCCGAGTCCTCAAACACTTGTAAATCTCCCCATCCAGCTCTGACCTTGTTTTGCTTGGGGTTGAACGTGCTGGGAATGAATACCCACTCTATCAGGGAAGAATGCAGCGGAACAGCAGCCACTGGGAATCATCCTGTGTGGAATAGGCAGCAGCCCTAGTTATTGCCGATAATCTCATGTTCCTACTGATACTCTTATCTTTGGTACCGAGACAATACAAAGAGATCATGTAGTCTTGGAATAGATACAACTTTGCCTATTAAATCGGGGCGGGGGGTCAAACATGAAGATCGCTTCTTTCTTGGATTTGTTTGCTAGTTGATGATTTTAATAGTTGTTTCTGGTCATTGCCATGTTTTTAGAGGACTCATAGGGCAAGAAAGACCAAACACATCACAAATAACCAAGTGAAGTTCTTTTGCACAAAATTTGAAGACATTCATTTGCCTTTGACTTTAGAGAACTAGGTAACAGAGGATTTTAATCCTGATCCATAATAGTTGTCTCTGGTCATCTTACTTGCCCATTATTAGTCAAGCTCCCAACCTGGAAAGACACACTCAAATTACACCAATTCAAGGAGTAAGATTTATTAAAACATTATTTACAAAGGTGTGAGTGGAGGCTTAGGAAAACAAAAGGGTAACCCTGAGACCAGCCTGGCCAACAAGGTGAAACCCTGTCTCTACTAAAAATACAAAAATTAGCTGGACATGGTGGCAGACGCCTGTAACAGAGGAACTAAACATCCCACAGTTCAAAGTTGTAGGGTCCATGTAGTTACTGGACCCCATAAGAAACTCACATAGAGGAATTCACCCTGAGTGGTGACAAGAAACACAGCCAACCTGAGGTGAGTCTACTCCACCAAACTCTCCTTTCACCATGAACCAAACCCAACTCAACATCCCAGCCTCCCAGGACAGAGAGTAGGGGTGAGACTGGATCTAGGGGAATAGATGGAGTATCTAGGGGAACACAAAATATATACATATATGGCACCATCCGAGCCTTTTGCCTTTGGCATCATCTCTTGTCCTTCACCTGGTGGAAAGACTGAGTGCTCAATACAGGGCAGGAACGATGTTCCACCAACTATGACTTCAATACAAGTTGTTCTCATGCTCCCACATGAAGCCTACAACTTTCGCCAACAGTGTTACTCATTTAACTTATTTCAGAGAAAAGGGAGGGAGAAACAATTAAATGACATACACCACTGGTGTGACAATGCTGACTTCTGTGAGGTCTCTATTGGTCATCTTAGCTGCCTTTGCCCTCTGCCCATTCCGTGTTCCCCTAGCTTCTCCCAGCACCTTTGCTGGGCCAGGGTTCTTTACCAGATGAGAAATACAAAACCTTCATTCTTACAGTGACGGAGACTTGGGAGGTCTTCTATTTATGGGTTGTTGAAGTTTTTCCTTCAAGATAATTGGTTAAGAGGGCAGAGTCACCAGTAAACCCCCTGGTTTCCAAACATCACTCTCCTTGCCAACATTGTGTAGCAACAAGCAGTCCAATTTCCCTGAGACAATCAAGATCAATGAACTCAACACAATCCCCTCCTTCTTTGCCTATTAATCCGACGGCATGAGAAATCCAAGATGACCAAAAGGCAGTCTTCACTACCAATGCGCTGGAACCATCTCTCCCTTCCACACTAGGTTCCCAAAACTTAGACGCTTTTCAAGGAATTAGATTGAATGCTCCTTGAGCAAAAAATTTTTATTTATGGCCAGAGGCATGGTGGCTCATGCCTGTAATCCCAGCCCTTTGGGAGGCCAAGGCAGGTGGATCACTTGAGGCCAGGAGTTCGAGACCAGCCTGGTCAACATGGCAAAACCCCATCTCTACTACAAATGCCAAAATTTAGCCGGGTGTGGTGGCGCACGCCTGTCATCCCAGCTACTCAGGAGGCTGAGGCACAACTTGCTTGAACCCAGGAGGCAGATGGTACAGTTAGCTGAGATCACACTACTGCACTCCAGCCTGGGTGACAGAGTGAGATTCTGCCTCAAAAAACTAAATAATAAACAGATCGGGCAATCACCACCCTAAATAACTTAGTGATCAAAATTCACATGAGCAGCTGTGAAGCAGCCTGGCCCAATGTACCTTCTGGTGTGGTGCAGTAAGCACAGCAACTCCTACGTAGCATTCTTGTAAAAGACATTTAACCTGAACTGAGCCATGAGGAAACAGCCAAATCTAGAATAGGGGACATACTACAAGTGTCCTGACTCCTAAAAACAGTCTGTCATGGAAAACAAAATAGTAGGGAATTATTCTAGATTAAAAGAGACTAATAACCAAATGAAGTGCATGAATTTTGATCAAGACACTGCATTTGGGGGAAGAACATTTTTGGGAACTGGGGAAATGTATATGTGGATAGAATAGTTGATGAAATTATTGCTGCTTTAAGTTGTGATAATATTGAGGCTAGGTCGAACATCTTTATTCTTGGGAAATGCACACTCATGTTCCAAGGTTGTCTCGAGGAAAAGCACTGGCAGAACCGTCTGGAGTGTACCTGAACTAGTGGCACTTTGCATGGAGCACCATTTAACTTACAAGATTGACAAACTATCATTGCTCAGATTTGTGGATATGGCAGACAATTTCTCAAAAACAAACTGATCTCATCACTTCAAGGAAAACAACTGACAGCATGTGTTGTCAACGATGAAATGCAAGTTTTCAAGGGAAAATTACGTATTACAACTTTTAAGAAACTACCACTTGTCAAGTTTTGTGGTTGTTTTCAAAGGATACCCACAATTACCTGGAAAGGCTATTAAAGTATTCCTCTGCCGGGTATGGTGGCTCACGCCTGTGGTTCCAATATTTTGGGAGACTGACGCAGGCAGATCACTTAAGCTCAGGAGTTCGAGATCAACCTGGCCAATATGGTGATACCGTCTCTACTAAAAATACAAAAACTAGCCAGACATGGTGGCAGACGCCTGTAACCCCAGCTACTTTGCAGGCTGAGGCAGGAGAATCACTTGAACCTGGGGGGCAGAGGTTGCAGTGAGCCCGGATGGTGCCACTGCACTCCAGCCTGGGTAACAAGAGCAAAACTCCCTCTAGAAATAAAAATAAATAAAGTATCCCTACCTTTTCCAACTACACATCTCTGTGAGGCCACATTATCTTCACATGCCTCAACCCAAACAAAAGACTAACTACAGAAGCAAACAGGAGAACCCAGCCACTTCTGTTAGATGGGTAACGTGTAAAATAATGTGACTCATAATTTTTTTTTGCAAAATATTATTTTCAATTAAAAAATGTTAGTCTTTCCATTCCTAGAAAATACATACTGAAGTGCTTAAAATATGATGTCTATAGTTTACTTTGAAATATTCATCCAAAAGAATTGTATACATGTATGTATACACACGTATATATGTGTCTAAACATGTACATGTAAGTGGCATCATAGATGTTTGGTCTTTGTCCCTGGAACAGAGCTCCTGAAACCCAATTTCTTGAGTTAGAAGTGGCAGGAGCATCTTTTGTTCAAATGAAGAACTCTTGGCAGGGCCCCTAGATAGCTTCAGGATGGGGACTGGTTGCTATAAGACAAAACTTGGATTAGAAGCTTAGAATTTTCAGCTCCACTTCCCAACCTCTGGGAATGGGTGAGGAAGTAAGGACTGCATGAATCACCAATGGCTAAAGATGTATTTAATCAATCAAAGGCAATGGGATCTCTATAAAAACACGCTAAAGGATGGGGCTCAGAGACTTAAGTTGGTGACATATTAAGGTGCTGGCAGAGTGGTGCTCCCAGAGAAGGCACGGAGCTCCGCGTCCCTTCCCCATGCCTTCCCTGTGCATCTCTCCCATCTGGCTGTTCCTGAGTTACATCCTTTATAATAAACCTGTAATAGTGAATAAAGTGCTTTCCTGAGTTCTGTGAATGGTTCCAGTCAATTATCAAATATGAGAAGAGGACAGTAGAAACCCTCTGAATTACTGGTCAGAAGTACCAGTGACAACCACAGACTTACAACTGGCATCTGAAGTGGGGGTAGTCTTGGACTGCGCCCTTAACTTGTGGGATCTGACACTAACTCTAGGTAGACGGTATCAGATTGAATTGTAGGACACACAAAGGAGTAAGAGAAGTGTTGGAAAAAACACACGCACTTGGTGTGTTTTTTCCACCACTACAGGGTCTCAGAAGTAAAAACAGCTCAGCCTACGTGTATTTAACTTTCTACAATTTTCTTCCAAATGGTTCACCAAAAAAGGAGACAGAATGTTGCAAAATAGTAGGTGAAGGATATGTGTGTTCCTTGTACTATTCATTCAACTTTTCTGTGGGTCTGAAATTTTTCAAAATAAAATACGTTGGGGGCCAGGCACAGTGGCTCACACCTATAATCCCAGCACTTTGGGAGGCCGAAGCAGGCAGAGAGCTTGAGGCCAGGAGTTTGAGACCAGCCTGGCCAACATGGCGAGACCCCATCTCTACTAAAAATGCAAAAAATTAGCTGGGCATGGTGGTGGGTGCCTGTAATCCCAGCTACCAGGGAGGCTGCGGCAGGAGAATCGCTTGAACTTGGGAGATGGAGGTTGCAATGAGCCAAGGTCACACCACTGCACTCCAGCCTGGGCGACAGAGCAAGAATCTCTCAAAAAAAAAATAAAGATAAAATACAGGGGGCAGAATCATGTTCAAGGGCAATGAAATCGGAAGTAAACATTCTTTGAGTTAGAGGGGCCATTTCCATCTGTGCCCTAGTGTCCTAGGAGCCATTCCCTAGGCTCCTCCAATAGATTAAAGAGGTCTTAAACTTCCTTCATTTATAGGCTCCCCATCCAGAGCAGGCCCTGTGACTCCAAGGAATTGAGATCTCATGCGCCTTAAAGACAATAAATGAGAATGGCTCATGGCTGGGCACGACTGGTCCCAGATGCCAAAACCCAAGGTTTGACTAGGCCATGGTCTGAATTTGGGGAGTTTGGCTGTGGAGAAGAGGGGCATGAGAACCAAGTGATCAGATTTCATGTTAAAATGAAGTAATTCATATCTTTCTTTAAAATTACTAGAAGTACTCATGGTTCAGTGGCAGTCACCAAAAAAAAAAAAAAAGTGGTAAGTGACTAAAACCATTGCTAACACCAAACACCAATTTAAATTCATACTGAAGGACGTTATGAACCTAAGCACCCTCCCTCAGATGCTGCACACCATAATTTCAATCACAGTCTGCCTTGGATCCCACACCCTTCTACAGCCACCATCCCATTTTTCTTTTTTTCTTTTTTTTTTTTGAGATGGGGTCTCACTCTGTCACCCAGGCTAGAGTGCAATGCCCCGATCTCGGCTCACTGCAACCTCCGTCACCCGGGTTCAAGCGATTCTCCTGCCTCAGCCTCCCAAGTAACTGGGATTACAGGTGCCCGTCACCAGTCTCAGCTAATTTTTGCACTTTTAGTAGAGAAGGGGTTTTGCCATGTTGGTCAGGCTGGTCTCCAACTCCTGACCTCAGGCAATCCACCTGCCTTGGCCTCCTAAAGTGCTGGGATTACAGGCGTGAGCCACTTCGCCCGGCCCATTCCATTTTTCTTTATCCTTCACAACCAAGCTGCTCAAATGAGTTGTCTACACATCCTGTTTCCACTCCTCACTCAACCAGCCTCCGCCCTCCCCACCCCTGTCAACACCACCATGGCCTTCACATTACCAAATCTTCAGAAACATCAAATTATAAAAGTCAAGGAAAAACTAAGGAACTATCAGACTAAGGGAGGGTGAAGAGATAATCAAATGAGACATATGATCCTGAGATGCTTTTGCTAAAAGACAGTGAAATTCACAAAATCTGAATGTGGTCTGAGTGGAGGAGTACAAGGGAGTTTTCTGTACCATTCTTGCAACAAGTACGTACTTGAAAAACAAAGCCTTCACAACAGGAGCTATTATGATTTGGGCTTGCCAGACACAGTGGTGTACACCTGTAGTGTACAGGTGCTAGGAAGGCTGAAGCAGGAGGATCACCTGAGCCCAAAAGTTTAAGGCCATGGTGCGCTAGGATCACATCTGTAAATAGCCACAGCCACTGTACTCCAGCCTGGGCAACACAAAGACCTGTTTCTTCAAAAAATAAATAAATAAAATTTTAAAAGACACAGGTTTGGCTTATTTAGGAGGGCAAAACTAGAACTTCACATCACTTTTCAAGATACGTGAGTTACTACATAAGACAATTTCAGCTAATTTCTGAGCTTTATATACAGTCTGTTTCCCACGGAGGTTATATTATCAAACTATTGAAATGAGTTGAAATTCAGGAGCAGAGTAACAGAAGCGGCATAAATCTTATCCCCTAACTACAGTAAGTTATCCAGCGGAAGGATAAACCATTTAAACTCTCTATCAAGAACATAAAGAGTTAAATAAGAGAAGCATTTCACTTAGAAACAGTGGGTCACTATTAATCCAGGACTAGGTCTATAAAAGCAGGTCTGGGAAGGTCTGAACTCTGTAACGGGCTATGTGAATGAAGCAAGTGGTGGAAAAAGTCCTGTGCACGTAGCAAGATCTTTTTTTTAAGACAGTCTCACTCTGTCGCCCAGGCTGGAGCGCAGTGGCACAATCTCAGCTCACTGCAACCTCCACCTCCTGGATTCAAGTAATTCTCCTGCCTTAGCCTCCCTAGTAGCTGAAATTGCAGGTGTTCACCATTATGACCAGATAATTTTTGTATTTTAGTAGAGACGGGGTTTCACTATGTTGGCCAGGCTGGTCTCAAACTCCTGACCTCAAGTGATCTGTCTGCCTTGGCCTCCCAAAGTGCTGGGATTACAAGCATGAGCCACCACAGCCGGGCTGTGGCAGTTTCTTTTAAAATGGACATAACTGTTGGGTCAACTGTTATATAGCAAATAATTCCATATAATTTTTCAAATATTTAGTACTTTTCAAATACCTTTCCTATCCCCATATTCCCTTTGAGCCATACTACAAAACTATCAAGTCAGTGATTCATTGTGTAAACTCCAAGTGGTATTTTTTTCCTTCTTCTGGCTGGACTGAGTCAATATGTTTTACTAAAAGAAAACTTACAGTTGATTAAGTGAATATACCATGGCTCTTTCTATTGCTAAAAAGAAATTGAAATGAGACCTCAACATATCATCTTAAGCAAAAATACTAATAAAGGGCAAAATAGAGACTTCATAAATGAAAATATAAGTTTGAAATACTCAAAGGAGTTCATGACACAGTCAAGTATATGAAGGAATCATAAGACTGCAAAGAACTTATAGAGAGAAAGAAAAAAAAGAGCCTGTGTACACCTTACTGTTTGCATTTTTCCATTTGGATCAGGTACATGAAAAGGACAGACCCAAAGCTAATCCACATTCCAAAGCATTCACACAGAAAGGCATTCTATTAATAAAACCCATTCAACAGATAAATTATCTATTTACCTTCAGGTTTGTAAAACTGGGATAACACAAAGGGCACATTTCTTACTTTTATTTCAACATTTAAAATATTCACAGATGGAGTATTATATTCAGACATCTCCATGGAAGATGTATGAAAACAAAATATACAGGCATTCCACAATTACAGAATTACATATTTGTGATTACGTGAATGTTTACCCTAGAGTTTATCTGGAAAAACATGTTTAAAAAAAAAAAAAACTTGAGTGTTTCACTGGATTAATTTCCATAAAAAATGAACTGCAAAGAACTTCAGGAGAGATATCTAAATATTAGTACTTTTTAAAAATGTCAAGCTTTTATAGTATTCTGCTAACATATCTCTGTAGAAACACTTAATACTGAATTCTTTTTTTCTCCTCAATAGCCAAGTCAGAATATACTTATTTCATTTTCCCCCCCAAGTCTGTTTCTATACATATTATGTAGAATAGATCTGATCATCACAGCATCTTGACTAGCTAATGAGGTAGGAGTATTCTTAAGTTCTTAGGCATTGATAAAGCAAAGCAAAAGACATCAAATTACAAAGTTTTTTTTAGTGGTTGCTCTTTAAGTAAAATGCTAAAAGCACTGGAAATTGGTCAAATGCTGCTCATATTTTAAAAACAAAGAGGAAAACCCCATTAGAAAGCCCTGATATACAGAGTCTGTTAAAGGGCAAAACCTGAGTACTGGAATTAAACTCATTTTGGCTTTGTAAGGTAAGGTATCTACGCCTAAAAATGCCAACCTTTCTGCCTAGGAAAAAAATATCAAGATTAAAATTTAAACAGAAAACAAAATTAATCTATACTTTATTTTCAGAACAAATTAATTTCCTTCTTTTAACCCAGTTCTCTTTTGCTATACACACAAAAAAAGATTAATAATTTCAGTATACTGCATATCCAGTAACACATTTAAATGAAGTCAGCAGTCAATATACTAAGTGCCAGAGAAACACTCCTTATAAGGCTTTAGTAACATAATGCTAAATAGCTAGAAAACATGTAGGTAATAGATTTCAGCACCATCTGTCAGTAGACTGTTTCAAAATGCATACACCCCCTAAATTCATATAAACCTAGAAAATTTACCCATCATTCCCTCTGCATCTACCCCAAAAACCTAAGTTCTGTATTCTAACTACCCTTTCTGTGTGCCAAAAATAAGGAATACTTAAAAATCTATGCAATTAATAGGACACAAACATGTCTCCCCAAAAAAGGAAGTTATCAATCAAGCATGATGTGTCTAAAATACAAATTTTGGGAGTTTCTCTGAACCTACTCTAGTTCAAGGGGCTGCAAAAATAAATACATATTTTTAATACATTCGTACTTATTATTTGATGAAGCCTAAATTACAAGAGATTTTACCAATTTGCCCCTCTTAAGGTTACTGCTAAATATACTTTAAAAAGTCATCTAAAAAGTGTTTTAAAAATACAACAAAATAGCTGCCAGAAAAAAAAAAAAAAAAAAAAAAAAAAAACTGATAACTATGTGGCCTGGCAAATTATTTTGAAATGAGGTCCCTGAAAATCAACTACAAAATATTTTAGATGTGCGAATCAAACTTGGTAGCAAAATAGTGCAAAACTCTGATATGGCAGCCCTTAATAACAGGTAACCATTTGAGATTTGCTATCAAAAATAATTTTTCAACAAGAATCTTTTATGTCTTTAAACCTTTCCTTTTTCTACTCTACCTAGAATTGTGTTCCACTGCTGTTAGAAAAATCTCAAAATATCATGTGTATATCATTTAAATAAGAGAATTATTTCCTCTTCACTGTCACCTCCTTTAATTTCAGTTATAATTCCCTTTATAAACACTTTTCCTAAGGCACACCATGCCCTATTTATTGCCACAAAGCCACTAAAATCTGTGCCTCAATCTGTCTGCTTTAACAGAGTGGTTAAATACAAACCACTAGTGTCTGCTAAACCTTAGAAACATCAAGTCTAGAATGCTATTGTCTGTTCTACCTGGGCAAAGGCCAAAACACACAAGTATGTGCTGGTATGCTCTTTTCCCTACAAACTAACCATATTACCTACTGTAACAGTAAAGCCTAATGACATCTCTGGCTACATATAATTCATACTCAATATTATAAAATAAAATGTTAGGCCAGTAAGCTTGCACAATTTTTATTAAATCCTAGTCTTGTTTAACAATATCTGATGTTACAGACATCGTCCCATGAACACGTTTAATAAGTGAAAGCAAGTCAGACATCTCATCTAAATCATTTTCTGCAGACTAAGCAATAACTACACAGAACACTATGGGTAACGACAAACACTTGCTCAGTTTTCACACAAGCCATGTTGCTTATCAAACTAGATCTGCTAATATTGAATACAGCAGATTTGGTGATTGTAGTTCTCATATAAGTACATTATTGAGACAACATTTTGACAGTTTCACTGACTTTCCAAATAAGCATAACACACTCAAAGAAAAGAATAAAGAGTGAAGTAAAAACTGAACATGAAGAGATTAAGTTATTAAAGGAAAATGAGGTAAAATAAAAAGTGAAAAAAATAATTGGGGTCAACTGGAAGAGAACAGATAAAATATGGATTGCGCAAACCAAAAGTTTATAAACTCAATGCAATATAAATCCTTTTTATTGTAAAAGCTGAGTTGAAACTAAAAGATCTATAAAAACTGTTAACTTTGGCCTTAAACAGTAAGTACCAACTCTTATGATCAAAAAAGGCCACAACAGTTAAGATTGTATTACTTCATTTTATTTTACACTAGGTGGTGGACACAAAGCAATCCTCCTTAATAAAGTTGACAATTAGCTTCACTCAACATTTTTAATAATGCACATTAAAAAAAAGTATTCATTTTACAAATTCTTCTGCAATCCAAACATATAATAGCTTGGAGAACAACGTTTAGAAAACAAAAGCCAATGTAAAAAGACAGATTAAAACAACTAGAACAGTACAGGTTTTATATGGCT
>CAUYQU010097986.1:0-61878 GCA_963574635.1 Cheracebus regulus | reverse complement strand
TTTCTTTTGCAGTTTCTTTCTTTCTCCTTTTCTCTCTTTTTCTAAAATCTCTTCCTCTTTCTCTTTCATTTTTTCTTTCTTTTGCTGTTTCTTTCTTTCTCCTTTTCTCTCTTTTTCTAAAATCTCTTCCTCTTCCTTTCTGTCTTTCATTCTTTAAAAAAAAAAAAATAATGGCACTTCACATTTATAAATTATAATAGTTTTCTACTAACATCTCCTTCAATATGCAAGGTGCAGAGCTAATAAATGAGATGACCAGGATTTTAGTTATAATTAAAAGAAAAAACTCACCTCTTCTTAAGCAAAAAAAAAGCAGTTGAATTTGTTGAACAATGACCCACTTGTTTAAAAGATTCACAGCGGGCCAGGTGTGGTGGCTCATGCCTGTAATCCCAGTACTTTGGGAGGCCGAGGTGGGCAGATCACGGGGTCAGGAGTTCCAGACCAGCTTGGCCAGCATGGCGAAACCCCGTCTCTACTAAAAATACAAAAAAATTAGCCAGTGTGGTGGCGTACGCCTATAATCCCAGCTACTCGGGAGGCTAGGGCAGGACAGTTGCTTGAACTGGGGAGGCAGAGGTTGCAGTGAGCTGAGATCGCGACACTGCACTCCAGCCTGGGTAACAGAGGAGACTCCGTCTCAGGAAAAAAAAAAAAAAAAGGTGCCCACCAATTTAACATATGTGTATATACACATATCTTAAATTAAAGCTTCACAAATCATTACTTATTCTTAACACTTGCTCTTATATTTTCTATTCATTTTTTTTCTTTTTTTCTTTTTAATGCTGCCTATAGCTTTTAAGTTGATTTCAGCATCTGTAGTTTGGCTTAAAGATTTTTAGATTAAAAAGAGCCATTTATGATCATTTTATAGAACCATCTGTAAAGCTATGACTGAAAAATCCAGAAGAGATATTTTTAAGAAAAGGTAAAAAAGAAAAAAGCAGCAAATGAAGGGTTGGGAGCTACTAACAGAGGGTAGGAAAAGAGACAAAGAAGATAAAGTCGGGTCATAGGCTGAACAAAAACAGTATCAAAGAGGACAATGTTGCAAAAATAAATGTGAAGTGAACAAAAGCTTATTTCAATACATGTCTTTACCCTTTACTGCAGTGTATCTCAAAGTGTAGTCCAAAACTAATTTAAGCCAAAACACCAGGACACTTGTTAAAAATTCAGATACCTGGGCCCCATCCCAGACCTAGTGAATTAAACTCTCTTTGGCAATTGAAAAGTTTCCCAGGGCATCCTTTTAACTAAGCGTTTTTATCTCAATACCTTTTATAAAGGTATTGAGTGGTACTTTCGAAGAACACGCAAATTCACTTCACATATAGATATATTTCTGAAAAGTTGTTAAGTGACTACTTATACACCAAACCATTATTCCCCTAAAGACTATCATGATCATTTCAGAATTATATTCATCCAGAAGGAAACAAACTAGATTTGAGAGCGTTCAGGCTTTAAATAAATATTCTTTATCTAATTTTTCTGTATTACTTATGTAAGAGGTTGGCCAAATGGACTCACATACTCATTATTTTTACTTAGTTTAGAAGCATGTTTATTTAAAATTACAACATACTGTTACCTCATTCCATTTTGACTTTCAACTAATTTCACTAAATTTAATTGGTTAAATATCATAATCAAGTGACATTTAGCAGAACTCATGAACAGAAAAAGTGCCACAGGAAGACAGTTTTCAGAAAATACAAAAACTGAAGTTTGTGGTTTGGACTCTAATAGCAAAGACATCCCTTTATGTGGTGAGCTCTGCTAACAAAAAGGATTTGTCAACTTCTTGCCAATAGATAGCCAAGAAATATGAGATGTGAATCTATTCAATTCAAAGATGGAAATAATAGCTAAGAACAATAGTAGTTAATATTTATTCACTTATATCATTAGAGGGTTCCTTCTAAATCCTTTACATGCATTAACTAATTTAATCCTTACAACAACTCTGCAGACTGTGGCTTTAGACTTCATTTCCCAGATAAGGATGCTTAGGTATAGAATTACATAACTTTCCTGAGATCTCACAGCTAGAAATAGGAGGTGAGATTCAAATTCAAGCAGCCTGTCTCCAGAATCTATACTCAAAGACAGTGGGCTACACTATGATTTTAAGAGAGTCTTAAATGTTGAAACAATTACCTGTCTCTATCCAAATGCTTTCTGTTTATGTTTTGAGATTTTCTTTTTTCTGTTCTTTATACAACTGATTTTAAGATAAATTGGGACTACCTTACATCCCTGCTTATGTTTGGTTATTAGATCTCATTATAATGCACTTGAAATATGACAGGAATTCCAAAATTAGCATCAAATAGGAATACAACATCATACAGAAAAATAAAAATGAGTTTTAAAAGATACTTAGTTCTGAATTCAAGGCAATAATAGTATAGTGGTTTACAGCTGTGCTTTTCAATTTTCATGTGCCAATCACCTAAGTACATTGTTAAAAATGCAGATTTTCAGCAGCTCTGAGATTATGCATTTGTAACAAGTTCCTGGGTGATGGTGACACTGCTGGCCTGAAGATCATACTTTGAGTCACAAAAGTTCAGAGTTCAAACTCTGGAGTCACACTGCTTATGTTTCAATCCCAGATCCATTGCTTACTAGTTGTATAACCTTCTCGTTATATGCCTCTACTACGTCTGTAAAAGAGTGAGATCATTAAAGGGTTGTTATCAGGATTACATGGAATAATCCATAGATAGTACATAGAACAGTCTCTAGCATACAGAACTCAATAAATGTTATCTCCTAGTATTATTGAAAAAAATTAAAAGCATATATTGTATCCCATTAGAAAGCCATTAATAGAATTGACTGATCTAGCAGAAACACTAAATAAAATGTCATCATTCTTTTCCAGGTAGTCAAAAGAACATCACTGTACAATGAAGGGCATTAAATACATAAGTTAGAATCACTACCCAGCTTTATTAAATACATAAATCTGAAAGTGCTCTAAATGAATTTGCATAAAGCTGGCTTGGTCTATGCTATTTAAAGAGCATATTTTGCTTCTTTGCCAGAAAACTTTTCTATATTGCAGGTACGCACTGAGTTCATTTATTTGAATACCTTCCTCTGAATTTCAAAAAAGCCATTAATAGTTTAAAATTTGTATTTAATGAAATATGTCAGTACTAGTATTAATATCAATAATAACAATGATTTTAAATATTTGTTCAAGGAAGAACACTACCATACTTTTAATGAATTCAGAGGATTTAATCAATGCCTTCACAGACAACTGTACACATATTCAAACTATAATACATTGCAGTACAATTACTTCTTGCCTTTGCGAACTGAGACTTAAAAGAATATTATTTATCAAAAATGTGGTGATTTAATAATAATGATATATCAAAGAAGCCAATACATAGGAAAAGCAGAGTTAGGACCACAAATGAAGATAAAATTTCATAGTAACTTACCAAATGAAAACTGTAAGATATTTATTTCAACACTGGTTGAAAAATAAAGACATAGAAGGAACGGAGTACATTAGAAAAGAAAGACTAATGTTTACCCAGTCACTGATTAAACCAGAGCCAGGTGTTTTAATCAAAAAGAAGATGAGAGCTAGAAAGTATTTTTGGTTGGTGGGTATCTTGAAGAGTCAGCAAGTAAAGGTCAATAGATAATTTGCCTATCCTTTTTTCTTTTATTTTTTTCAACATAGGTTATTAAAAAAACAATTGTAATACACATTCTATTACACTTATTTTTCTAAATTAAAACTGTATTCAACATAGGCAATACAGACCTGCTCTGTCAAATCATGACAGATAAGAATCAAGAAAAAGGGGGATCTGAGTGAGTGGATTATTCTTTGCTCTCTCTCCTTTTTCTTTCCCTACAGATTGGTGTTCCTGACTGCTCCTTTGTCTACTGTGGTACTAGATTTTTTAAAAAATGCACAATACATAAGATTTAACTTTCATTTTACTTTCTATGATAAGTGTTACTTTAAAATAATAAGATTTTACCAAAAACTCTGCATAATGATACTTTATTAAAAGGATTGCCAGATGTAAGTTTGCAAGGCAGGGCTTACTTGTACTCAGTTGTATCAAATAAGGATTTACAAAATGAAATTAAACTTGTGCTTTTAGTGAAAAAAAAATCAATAATGAAACGTGGTTCTTTATATCTATAGAGGTGATAACACCAACATTATATCTACAGAGGTGATAACACCAACAAGATCAAATCATTAGGATTAGAGGTACAAGAGGAATAGAATTTGAACAGAATTATACCAATATCATGTCTTGTTATTTGGGTTTACATTTTTCTTAATCAAATACTGAAAACCAAAAATTTACTTAAAATGCCTAAGCTAACTGTTTTCCATTTATAAATTAGCTGTCTCTCACCTCCAGAGGAGCAAGGAATTCCACTTCTGTATGACCTATTTATGCCTCTTAGATTTATCACATGCATTTTTTAATGACCCTGAACCAAAGGAAATGTAGAAACTTGTTTGAAAAGTTGACATTAAGGTTGTGACACCAACCAAAACAACCAGAGAATTTAAAGTTAAACTGACATACAATACCCAAATCAGTCTGTTATACTCCTAATTTAAAAAACAGTTCTAATGTGAAATCATGATAGCAGTGTCAGCCTCTGCTTTGAAACTCCTGAATTTTGTCATTTGGTGTTTGTGTCACAACCTTAATATTATTTAAATATACTTTTTAATATCTATTATTTAAAAAATATCTTTGAATTGAAGATACTCTAAAGCTTTGAAGAAGCCAACCTCAAAGCACTGCATTCCTAACATGCCACTTTTATTAGAAGTAGTGCATAAAACATTTGCTGTTGACAAATCTAATTCATTAAAAGGTGAGATGGATGCATTTTAAAATAACTGGCTGGCATCATTATCTGCAGCGCCTTTTATAAATTATTCCTCTTTTCCCTTTTGACTGAACTTGTCACGGTTCCCCTACAGAGTCTGAGTGTTATGCCTTATAGTCAATGCTTTCAACGTGTTTAGACAAGTCACAAGTTAAACAAGCAGTGGTATTTTATTTTCTAGAAATGAGAAAAGGTAACAGAAATACAAATTATTTCATTCAATTCATTGATTTTGAACTAAAGACAAGTAAAGTCAGTTAGTGGTGGTTTCATCTCACACAAAGAATTTAAAAATAAAAGTATACTGTTTGCATAGAATGGGGAATTTCAAAGAAAGAAACATAAAGAGAAATGCTGGCAGCCCTGCTGCAGTGTTGTGTAGAAGACTTGGTTAAAAATTGAATTGTGCTTTCCCTAACACTGGAGATCAGGTAAATCATAAAGCTGACAGCTGTCTGGCCCACTAACTTCCTAAAGGAGAATGCTAACTGTATTCTCTCAGAGGCCAAAGGAATAGAATTCTAGAAGCTTTCAAGGAAACTGAGTAGGCACAGTACAAATTATTCAAAATATGAAGAAAAACATTTCTTACCTAATTTTATTTCAGAAGACACTAAGACTGAACAGATCTTCTAATCCTGAGGAGGCAGAAAATTATTTCCTCACAAGTTGTCAGCAGAACTATCTCTTCTTTAGTATCTTCAGCAAAGTTTTTTTCCAAAGTATGTAAAATGTACCTGTAAAATAATTGGACAAAGCTTTATCACTGCCACAATGGGACGGAGGGCATATTCACATTAGTTGCTTAGATTGCTAGTGACGGTACTATCATTTAAATCATTATACATGGATTTGAGTCAAGAAGAAGAGATGCTGGGAATACACAAAGACATCCTGAAGATTAGGTACCTAAGAAAAGCTTATTAACAAGATGGTCCATAGATTATAGCCACACAGGTAATAGGGGCACCTTGGAGAATGCATATTTAAAACATCCCTACGATTTTCACTAAAAATTGATCATTCCTAAAGAAATGTTTCACGAAGAAAGTAACATGAGGTTGCACTATATAAAACAAGCAGTGCTATTTAATCCAAATGCCCTTTTTTCCTATTTAGTTACGATTTACTCTAGATTATTTAGTAAAACCATTTTCTCCCCACTTTTCTGGGTGATCCTGTTGAAAACAGATTCCTGGTAATCTTGTTACAAATGGGTTCTGATTAAGTTGATTTGGTGCTGGGGCCTGAGATTTTGCATTTCTAACAAGGTCTCAGGTAATGCCATTAATGCTGTTGATCCATACACTACACTTTCACTAATAAGCTTCCACCAATGTATTTGTCATTTCCTGCACCAAAGTATACTATTGTTATTCTTGGCTACTGACAGTTTGCCTTTCCATATAATTTCAGAATCTTTTGTCAAGTGTTTGTCCATCCTCACCAAAACAGACAGTTAGGAATTTGACAGATATTACTTTGAATCTCTATCAAAGTTGGGCAAGTGTATAGCATTGAGTTTTCCAAGTCATGTGTAATGTATACAATTTTACTTACTGAGGTCTTCATATTTCAAAATAATGCTCTATTATTTTCCCCATGGGAGTTTTTTTTTTTTTTTAAGAGATGGGGTTTCACCATGTTGGCCAGGCTGGCCTTGAACTCCTAACCTCAGGTGATCCACCCATCTTGGCCTCTCAAGGCATTGGGATTACAGGATTACAGGCATGAGCCACCGCGCCCAGCCTCCCATAGGAGTTTTGTACATCTCTTGTTATGTTGTATTTATTTCTAGGCACTCCATGTTTTGAATATCATATCTCTTTGCAGAACACTTTTCCTTTTTTTGTTTATATATGTATTATGTGTATAATTTTGGTAGGTTGATAGGTCCATCCAGGATATTTGATAAACTCTTATTTTTTCCTGTAGTTTTGCATCATGTACAAATAATGAGCTTTATTTCTTTATTTCCAAAATCTATACTTTTTATTTCTTTATCTTGTTTTACTATAAAAAAGAAAGCAAAAAACGTCAAACAGTAAATGTATTAAATAATAATAATAATAATAAAGGCTATTTTATTATCTATGATCAGCCAAAATGATCTCTCGGTTAGGTTAGATTGCCTAGGAAATGGATATGAGGTAGACTCCAATGGTTTCTTTTTTTTTTTTTTTTTTTTAAGACAGAGTCTCACTCTGTCACCAGGCTGGAGTGTAGTGGTGCAATCTCGGCTCAATGCAACCTCTGCCTCCCAAGTTCAAGTGATTCTCCTGCCTCAGTCTCCCCAGTAGAGTAGCTGGGACTATAGGTGTGTGCCACTACGCTCAGCTAATTTTTGCATTTTTAGTAGAGACAGAGTTTTTCAGTGTTGGCCAGGCTGGTCTCGAACTCCTGACCTCAAGTGATCTGCCTGCCTCAGCCTCCCAAATGCTGGGTTTACAAGTATGAGCCACTGCACCCAGCCTCCAATGATTTCTTATAGCATTTATTAATTGTCCTCATATTGCCTGTCTTTCTATGGTGTCTAGTATACAAGTCCTTAAATATTACTAACATCCATTATCCCAAGCCAAATTCCAGTTGATATTTAATCAGAAACAGACATAAACTCTCATGGACAACTTTGCCACACTGAGAAATAGTTGAAAAACAAAAGGAAAAAATGGCATTATAATGAGGAAAATGGTTCAGTTCCACCTAAGAACTAAGGTGAGGATGCCAATGCAAGGAAGCCATTACTGAGATAAAGCACATCACCTATACTCTATACCTGAAATCACAAGGTTTCTTGTAAAATCAATACATAACTGAAATTATTTTCTTGATGACAATGTCAGCCTGCTTTAGAGCAAACAGTGCTTCCTCATAGCTTTCAGTCAATTAGTTTGACAAAGGAAACAATTATACTTAATATTCTACACACTGTCAATGTTGGTAACACTGGGTATTTAAGGAAAGGTAAATGTGTGTGATGGTGGGATGAAAGAATGCATAAAGAAAGAGAAAGAAGTAGTAACTAAAATAATAATAACCATAATAATAAAAACAGTTTATTTAAAAACATTTCCATAATCTACTATAAACAGCAATTATGAAAAAGGAAAACAATGTAGAAAATGTTTAAAAGGAGAAGAAAATAGGACTAAAAAGCAAGTAAGCCTTACATTAAAACTGTTTAAAATTATGTGAATAAAATTTTTGGTTAGGAAGCTCAAGCAGCATACATTTTTCTTCTGTCCCCAGATATCCCTTAAAAAGGTAATAAAGTTATATTACAGAGAGGAGAAATATAAACCCACAAAAATGGAGAGAGTGAGTCATTACCACAAATTTATAAAAGGCAAGACAGATGAAACAGCATTCACAGAAGAAATAGAACAGAAAAAGCTAAATTCTAAAATGTGTGCAAAGAGGGCTGCAATTAAAAGAATGATTTGATATCCATGGCAGAGTGTGGAGTAAAAAGTGAGGCTAAAAAACACAATCAATTGAAGGTTTGCTCAAGAAACACTGAATCTCCCTTCCCTACCTTTTTGTGCAAGCTACTACTTTGTATTTTTTTTTTTTTGGCTTTAATTAAAGATCTGACTGTGGGTAAAGGAAAATAAATGAAAGAAGTGATGTGCTTCAAGACATGAATTAACTGTCTACAAAACTATGAAAGTAAGCACTGGCATGGGTACTCCCCCAAAAAAGCCTGCCTCATTCTGGTCTTTAGCTGACTTTAGTATACTGATCATTCCCCATCTGTTCATTCTAAAGCAAAGTATTCCAGTAAAATCAGTGTTATCCAAATAATTTCTATGTAGTTTTATATTTTCTTTTTTCTAATATGAATGCATAACCAAGGACTACTTGACATTTGAAGAAAAAAATGGTTTTTCACATTAGAGACTGTTATTAGTCCATTCTCACACCGCTATGAAGAAATACCCGAGACTGGGTAATTTATAAAGAAAAATAGGTTTAATAGACTCACAGTTTCACATGGCTGGGGAGGCCTCACAATCATGACAGAAGGTGAAGAGGTGAAGGAGGAGCAAAGACGTGTTACACAGCAGTAGGCAACAGAGCTTCTGCCAAGGAACTCCCATTTATAAAACCATCACATCTCATGAGACTTATTCACTATCACGAGAACATTCTGGTAAAGACTCACTCCCTTGATTCAGTTACCTCCCACTGGGTCCGTTGCATGACATGTGGAAATTATGGCAGCTATAATTCAAGATGAGATTTGGGTAGGGACACAGCCAAGCCATATCATTCTGCCCCGGCCCCTCCCAAATCTTGGGTACTCCCATTTTAAAACAAATCAAGCTTCACAACAGTCCCCCAAAATCATAACTCATTTCAGCAATAACTAAAAAATCCACAGTCCAAAGTTTCATCTGAGAAAAGGCAAGTCCCTTCTGCCTATGTAATATCAAAAGCAAGTTAGTTACTTCCTAGATACAGTAGGGTACAGGCATTAAGTAAATACACCCATTCCAAATGGGAGAAATTGGCCCAAACAAAGGGGCTACAGGCTCCAAAATGTCCAAAATCCAGCAGGGCAGTCAAATCTTAAAGCTCCAAAAATCGAGCAGGGCAGTTAAATCTTAGAGCTCTGAAATAATCTTCTTTGACTTCATGTCTCACACCCCAGGCATACTGATGTTAAGAGGTGGACTCCCACAGCCTTGGGCAACTCCACCCCTGCAGCTTTTCAGGGTATAGTCCCCCTTCTGGCTGCTTTCACAGGCTGGCATTGAGTGTCTGTGGCTTTTCCAGGTGCAAGGTGCAAGCTGTTGGTGGATCTACCATGCCGGGGTCTCTAGCATGGTGGCTGTCTTCTCACATTCCACTTGGCAGTGACCCAGTGGAGACTTTGTGGAGAGGCTCCCACTCCACATTTCTCTTCTGCACTGCCCTAGCAGAGGTTCTCTATTAGGGCTCCAGCCCTGCAGCACACATCTGCCTGGACATCCATGCATTTCCATACATCCTCTGAATTCTAGGGAGAGGTTCTCAAAGTTCAATTCTTTATTTTTGTGCAACCACAGGCCCAACACAATGTGTCAGCTGCCACTGCTTGGAGCTTACACCCTTTGAAGCAATGGCCTGAACTGTACATTGGTCTCTTTTAGCCACAGCTGATACACAGGGCACCAAGTCCCAAGACTGCACACAGGAGCAAGGCCCTGGGCTGAGCCCACAAAACCATTTTTTCCTCCTAGGCTTCCCAGCTTGTGATGGGAGGAGCTGATGTGAAGACTTTTGATGTGCCCTGAAAACATTTCCCCCATTATCTTGGCAATTAACATCAGGCCTCTTATTACTTATGCAAATTTCTGCAGTTGCTTGAATTTCTCCTCAGAAGATGAGTTTTTCTTCTCTATTGCATCATCTAATTGCAAAGTTCCTAAACTTCTATGCTCTGCTTCCCTTTTAAAAATAAGTATCAATTCCAAACCATCTCTTTGTGAATGTATAAAGCTGAATGCTTTTAAGAGCATACAGGTCATATCCTAAATGTTTTGCTGCCTAGAAATTTCTTCCACTAGGTGCACTAAATCATCTCTCTCAAGTTCAAAGTGCCACAAATCTCTACGGCAGGGGCAAAATGCCACCAGTCTCTTTGTTAAAGTATAACAAGAGTTATCTCCATTCCAGTTCCCAACATGTTTCGCATCTTCATCTCAGACTGCCTGAGCCTGGACTTTACTGTCAGAAATATAGTTTGCAAATATTTTCTCCCACTCTGTAGGTTGTCTTTTTACTCTGTTTGTGGTTTCTTTTACTGTGCAGAAGCTCTTAATTCGGTACTATTTGTTAATTTTTGGTTTTTTTTTTTTGCAATTGCTTTTGGTATCTTTGTCATGAAATTTTTGCCAGTACCTATGACCAGAACTGTTATTTCCTAGGTTGTCTTCCAGGGACTTATAGTTTTGGGTTTTACATTTAAGTCTTTAATCCATCGCAGCCGATTTTTGTGTATCATATAAGTAAGGGGTCCAGCTTCAACTTCTGCATAAGGCTAGCCAGTTATCCCAGCACCATGTATGGAAAAGGACCATTTCCCCATTGTTTGTTTTTGTCAACTTTGACAAAGATCAGATGATTGTAGGTATGCGGCCGTATTTCTGGGCTCTCTAGCCTTTTCCATTGGTCTATGTGTCTGTTTTTATATTGTAACCTGGTGTTTTGGTTACTATAGCTCTGTAGTAGATTTTATATCTTGGCTATTGTGACTAGCGCTGCAATAAATGTGGGGTTGAAGATATTTCATCAATATACTGACTTCCTTTCCTTTAGATGAATACTCATTAGTGGGATGGCTGGATCATATTGTACTTCTATTTTCAGTTTTTCTTTTTTTTAGAAAGCTGAATATTGTTTTCTATCATGATTGTACTAATTTACATTTCCACCAACAGTATGTAAGATTTCCTTTTTCTGCGCATTCTTGATAGCATTTGGTATTTTTTGTCTTTTTAATAATAGCCATTCTAACTGGGGTGAGATGATACTTCACTGTGATTTTGATTTGCATTTCCCTGATGACTAGTGATGTTGAGCATGTTTTCATATACTTATTGGGCACTTGTGTGACTTCTTTTGAGAAATGCCTATTCAGATCCTGTGCCTATTTTAAAATCTGATTATTTGGCTTTTTTTGCTGTTGAGTTTCTTGTATTTCAACTGATTTTTGATGAAGGTTCCATAAAAAGGAAATGGGGAAAATATTAGTCTTCTCAAAAAATGTTGCTGAGACACTAAATAACTATATATAATTATACTTGGACTCTTTCCTCATAGGATACCAAAAAAACTAACTCAAAATTGATTAAAAACCTAAATATGAGAACTAAAACAGAAAAATTCTCAGAACAGATCATAGGTGAAAATCTTCTTGATACAGGAGTAGGCAATGGTTTCTTAGATGTAATACCAAAAGCAGAATCAACAAAAGAAAAAAATTGATAAATTGGACTGCATTAAAATTCAAAACTGCTGTGTTTCAAAAATCACCAATAAAGTGAAGACAACCAGAGAACCCCAGTTAAGATATTCAGTGAGAAGATCAGCCCCAAGACACATAATCATCAGATTCTCCAACGTAGAAATGGAAGAAAAATTGTTAAGGGCAGTGATATAGTTTGGCTGTGTCCCCATCCAAATCTCAATTCAAATCTCATCTTGAATAGTAGTTCTCATAATCCCAACGTGTTGTGGGAGGAACCCTCTGGGGTGTAATTGAATCAAGGGAGTGCTTACCCTCATGCTGTTGTCATGATAGTGAGTGAGTTCTCAGGAGACCTGATGGTTTTATAAGGGGCTTCCCTCTTCGCTTGGCTCTCATTCTTCTCTTTCCTGCTGCCTTGTGAAGAAGGATGTGTTTGCTTCCCCTTCCACTATGAGTGTAAGTTTCCTGAGGAAATGTGAGTCAATTAAACCTCTTTCTTTCATAAATTACCCAGTCTCAGGTATGTCTTCTGTTGCCCAGGCTGGAGTGCAGTGGTGCAATCTTGGCTCACTGCAACCTCTGCCACCTGGGTTCAAATGATTTTCCTGCCTTAAACTCCCAAGTAGCTGGGATTACAGGTGCCTGCCACTGTGCCCAGCTAATTTTTGTATTTTTAGTAGAGACAGGGTTTCATCATTTTGGCCAGGCTGGTCTTGAACTTTTGACCTCATGATCCACCCACCTCAGCTTCTCAAAGTGCTGGGATTATAGGTGTGAGCCACCACACCTGGCCTCGGGTATGTCCTTACAGCAGAGTGAGAATGCACTAATATAGGCAGCATGAGAGAAAGGTCACTTACCAAGGGAAGCCCATGAGACTTAACAGTGAACTTCTCAGCAGAAACCCTGCAAGCCAGAAGACATTGGGGGCCAATATTTAGCATTCTTAAAGAAAAGCAATTCCAACCCAGAATTTTGTATATGGCCAAACTAACTTTCATAAGTGAGGGAGAAATAAGATCCTTTTCAGACAAGCAAATGCTAAGGAAATTTGTTATCACCAGACCTGCCTTACAAGAGCTCCTGAAGAAAGCACTAAATGTAAAAAGGAAAAAACACTACCAGACACTATAAAAACATACAGATATACACAGACCAATGACACTATGAAACAACCACATAAAAAGTATGCAAAATAACCAGCTAGCATCAAGATAACAGGATTAAACTCATATATAACAATATTAACTTTAAATGTAAATGGGTTAAATTCCTTGATGAAAAGACCCAGAGTGGCAAGCGGAATAAAGAACCAAGACCAAATTGTATGCTGTCTGCAAGAGATCCATCTCACATGCAATGATACACATATGGTCAAAATAAAGGGATGGAGAAAAATTTACCAAGCAAATGGAAAACAGGAAAAAACAGGGGTTACAATCCTAGTTTCTGACAAAGGAGACAATTAAACCAACAAAGATTTTTTAAAAAGACAAAAAAGGATGTTACATAATGGTAAAGGGTTCAATTCAGTAAGAAGAGCTAAATATAAATATATATGTACCCTAAATACATATGCACCCTAAATATATATGCATCCTAAATATATATGCACCCAACTATCCCTAAATATATATGCACCCAACTATCCCTAAATATATATGCACACAACTATCCCTAAATATATATGCACCCAACTATCCCTAAATATATATGCACCCAACAAAGGAGCACCCAGATTCATAAAGCAAATTCTTAGAGACCTCCAAAGAGACTTAGACTCCTACACAATAATAGTGGGAGACTTTAATATCCCACTGACAATGTTGGATGATCAAGACAGAAAATTAACAAAGATATTCAGGGACTGAACTCAGCTCTGGTTCAAATAAACCTGATAGGTATCTACAGAACTCTCCATTCAAAAACAACAGAATATACATTCTTCTCATTGACACATGACATATACTCTAAAATTGATCACATAATCAGAAGTAAAACACTCCTCAGCAAACACAAAAAAATTGAAATCATAACAGTTTCTCAAACCACAGCATAATCAAATTAGAACTTAAGACTAAAAAATTTGCTTGTGGTGGCTCATGCCTGTAATCCCAGCACTTTTGGAAGCCAAGGCGGGTGGATCACCTGAGGTCAGGAGTTCCAGACCAGTCTGGCCGACATGGTGAAACCCCGTCTCTACTAAAACTACAAAAACTAGCTGGGCATGGTAGCAGGTGCCTGTAACCCCAGCCACTCAGGAGACTAAGGCAGCAGAATCACTTGAACCCAGAGGGCAGAAGCTGCAGTGAGCTGAGATTATACCACTGCACTCCAGCTTGGGTGACAGAGTGAGACTCCATCTCAAAAAAAAAAAAAAATTCACTCAAAATCATACAATTACATGGAAATTGAAAAATCATGCTCCTGAATGAGTTTTGGGAAAATAATAAAGGCAGAAATCAAGAAGTTTTTTGAAATTAATGAGAACTAAGAAACAATGTACAGGAACCCTGGGACACAGCTAAAGCAGTGTTAAGAGGGAAATTTATAGCACTACTTTTTATTTATTTATTGAGAGAGAGTCTCACTCTGTTACCCCGAAGGAGTGCAGTGTCGCAATCTTGGCTCATTGCAACCTCTACCTCTCAAGTTCAAGCAATTCTCATGCCTTAGCCTCCCAAGTAGCTGGGACTACATGTGCATGACAACATGCCTGGCTAATTTTTGTATTTTATATATGTATTTTTTTTTTTTGGTAGAGATGAGGTTTCACCATGTTGGCCAGGCTGGTCTTGAACTCTTGACCTCAAGTGATCTACCCACCTCTGCCCCTCAAAGTGCTGTGATTACAGGCCTGAGCCACTACACCTGGCCAAAAATTACTATTAATACTTTTACTAACCTTTGTGTACACTACATATTTTCTCAAAATTAATCTAATTGGGCTGTAACATCAATGAAAACATCAGACAGTTATTTGTTGCCAATGATAAAATTTGAGCTTCCTAAGCAAAACCCAGAATTTTGGAAAATACATATAATGTCAGATGGACAGTTTTCCAATACTACAAGATTCTCCTGATGAGACTACTGGTGATATTAACAAATGGGAATGTTTAAAGTTGTATAATGAAATCAGTACTAAGATTTGGAAAATCAGCATACCTCAATGAATCAGTATTTTCCAAAAGGCTGATAGATTATGTAACAGAATCACGTATTTGTAAAAGATTTATTCAAAGTATGAAATAGACCAAGGTTTTTAAAGTAATAAAGTACCAAAAGTAAACTGATATGATATCAGATTCTACATTGCAACTAAATTTTAATAAAATTCTACTTGTTAAATTTTGGTGATCAAAGAATATTCACAATAATCTGAAAAGACCATTTAAATAGCTCCTTTCTTTTTTGGGGGAGGGTGATCAGAAAGCCTTTTTTTTTTTTTTTTTGAGATGGAGTCTTGCTCTGTTGACAGGCTAGAGTGCAGTGGTATGATCTTGGCTCAATGCCACTTCTGCCTCCCAGGTTCAAGCCATTCTTGTGCCTCAGCCTCCCGAATAGCTGAGACTACAGGTACATGCCACCAAGCCCGGCTAGTTTTTTTCTTTTTTTGTATTTGGTACTGATGGGGTTTCACCATGTTGGCCAGGATGGTCTCAATCTCCTGACCTCATGATTCACCTGCCTTAGCCTTCCAAAGTGCTGGAATTACAGGTGTGAACAATATAGCTCCTTTCTTCCAACTATATACATGTATAAGGTTGGATTTTGCTTATTACTTCAACCAAAACAACGTATCACTAAAGACTGAATGCAGAAGCAGATCTGAAATTCAGCTTTCTTTTACTAAGCCAGACATTGAAAAGACTTAGCAAAATGTAAAACTATCCCACTCTTCCACTAAAATTCTTGTTTTAGAAAATATAGGGTTTTTTTTTAAAAGCTGTTTATGTTAATATGTAGTGGTTTATTTATTTTCAAAAAATTTCATTTTAATTTATAATACAAAAAGTGTAAGTAGATATAATTACATAAATATAAACTCTCTGAAATCCTCAGTAATTTTTAAGAGTATAAAGGACTCCTGAGACCAAAAGTTTGAGACCCACTGAGTTGGACAAATGAGAAGCCCTAGAAAGATAATGACCAAGTAAAGTTAATCAAAAGAATAAGTACTGGCAGCACTAAAAGATACTGGAGTACAGAAAGCAACATAGAAACAAAGTCTATGGGAGGCTGAGGCAGGAGTGGGAGGCTGAAACAGGAGAATCGCTTAAACCCAGGATGTGGAGGTTGCAGTCATCTAAGATTGGACGACTGCACTCCAGCCTGGGCGACAGAACCAGCCTCTGTCTCAAAAAAGAAAAAAAAAAAAGAAAGCAACATAGAAACAGAGCCTAGAAGGTCCCCAGCCCTACTCCTAAATTCCTTCCCACTGAAAGCTCTTAACAGCAGAGGATCACCTTGGAAGAACTAAACTGCCTGTAAGCATTTCTGATGGCTACCACGAATATATGTTAGAGAAGGAAAGAATAATATATCTGAAAAAATTTAAAGGAATACATTTATGTATTATGTGATTATACACCTGCATTTTTAAAGTGAAAAATATTTGATGAGCTGAAGTTTGAAAAGTCAAGAAAGATGAGAGAAATGTCATGACAACAGGGTGCAATAGCTCACGCCTGTGATCCCAGCACTTTGGGAGGCCAAGGTGAGCAGATCACTTGAGGTTAGGAGTTTGAGACCAGCCTGGCCAACATGTCGAGACCTCATCTCTACTAAAAATATAAAAATTAGCTGGGCATGCTGGCACATTCCTGTAATCCCAGCTACTCGGGAGGCTGAGACAGGAGAATTGCTTGAACCTGGGAGGTGGAGGTTGCAGTGAGCCGAGATCATGCCTCTGCACTCCAGCTTTCCAGCCTGGGTGACAGAGTGAGACTGTCTCAGAAAAAAAAAGAAACGTCAGGTCATAGGGCCGGGCACAGTGGCTCACACCTGTAATCCTAGCACTTTGGGAGGCCAAGGGGACAGATTGCCTGAGCTCAGAGTTGGAGACCAGCCTGGGCAACATGGTGAAACCTCATCTCTACTAAAATACAAAATAAATTAGCCAGGTGTGGTGGCGTATGCCTGTAGTCCCAGCTACCTGGGAGGCTGAGACAGGAGAATCGCTTGAACCTGGGAGCCAGAGGTTGCAGTGAGCCGAGATCGCACCACCGCACTCTAGCCTGGGTGACAGAGTGAGACTCCATCTCCAAAAACAATAAAAAAGATAATAGAAAAAGAAATGTCTTGATAAAACGAAGCAGAAACTATTTGTTTATATTACTAAAAATTCAGACCTCATCAGTAAAATGCTCTTCAAAATGAGTTCCTATCATGGCTCAGTTTAAACTCTAAACTTAAAGTGTTGAATTAGCTATGCTCCCTGGAAGGAAAATGGACAGTACTGGTGATGTGGCATGGCTGTTGGCTGCTAGAAACAACTGCAGCTGTACATTCTCTCTAAAATCCCATGGCTAAAGTTAGGGAAGAGATCTTTTGAGTAAATCTGAGCAAACAAATAACAAAAACAAACCTTAACAAATAACAGAACAGCACTATCATATAACCCAGCTGGAATAACTGTATTCCCTACTAAGTAGAGCAAACAAGAAGCCTTTTCCGGGAAGCATGATAAAAAGTAAAAGCCCTAAATTTAGATTCTAAAGACCTAGCTTCTTGTTCAAGTCACATGTTTCCTGAGTTATGCATTATGTTAAATCACCTAATATTCATTTCCTCGTGTATGATAGTTAATCTAAATAAGTTGTTTTCGAGATTCAGCTGTGTTTCCCAGTAACAAATACATTTTTTTTATCCCCAATCCTGAAACCACATGTATCTGAAACAAAAATACAGGATATGACTCACCAAATTGATGGCTTATAACCTGCCATTTGAAAAGCACTGAAATGATGGATCTCTACATTTACTTACTAAAAACAACAGAAAAGTGATGGGGGCCAGTGGGAAGGAGCCTATAAAACTATATTTTTATCTTTGTGGCTACAGAGGTATCTTTGGTAAAGAGGCAAACAGACATTCAAGTTTTAGACTAATATTCTAACCATGGATTCCAAAGTGCTGGGATTATAGGTATGAGGTCAGGCATGGTGCCTCATACCTGTAATCCCAGTACTTTGAGAGGCCAACACAGGAGGATTGCTTAAGTACAGGAGTTCAAGACCAGGTTGGGCAACACAGTTAGACCCTGTCTCTACAAAAAAATTAAATTGTTTTTTACATAGTGGTGTACACCTATAGCCGCAGCTACTTGGGAGGCTGAGATGGCCGGATCGCTTGAGCCCAGGAATTCAAGGCTGCAGCGAGCTGTGATTCTACCATTGTACTCCAGGCTGGGTAACAAAGTGAGACCATCTCAGAAAAAAGAAAAAGATTTATATTATATTTATTGGCTACCTGAATTTAGAAATTTAGACAATAGTCTGTGTTTAACCACGTAATGCCAAAAATCAGTTGCTTAGCTAATATTTGCACTTCTAAACTGTTATTTGGAACAGATGTTTTGATTCCTGTTACGGCTAACAAAACTGTATTATAGAAGAAGACAGCGTAAGAACATATGACTCAAATGTTAATGTCAATGTCTGGCAGTAGGGATTGTACTTTTCTTGAGGGCGGGAGGGGATGTGACAGGCAGTAAAATTCAGGATTTGAAATTCAAACATATTTGTAAGTTTTAGTATATGACAACTGTTGATCATTTTTAGTACCTAACACTGAATACTGTGGCAACATGGGCTTCCTCTAATACATGACTTTGGCTTTTGGACTCTGCACTGGTGTAGTTGAAGCTTTCTGAAAACAATGCAGCATTTTAATATTCTTACTCAACTCTTCTTTTTTCCTTCCTTCTTTTCTTTTTAGGCTGTCAGACATACATTGAGGCCTGAAGGCACTTCCTACTCTTGCTCCCTCTCCTTTATTCTTCTCAAGCAGTTTCCCCAATAAACATCTTGTACATCTAATCTCCTTTTGGCATCTGCTTCTAGGGGAATTTGAACAAATAAAGTGTTTACTATACCAGGCACTATATTAAACTCTATGCATGCATTATTTTACTTAATCTTCACAAAAGGCTTATGAAGACATCATTATTCCCATTTTACAAATAATGAAACAGTAGAAAAGTAACTTTCTCACTGTCATACAACTAGTGACAGAGTTGGGATTCAAATCCAAGTCTGTTTGACTTCACAGTTGGAGCCACAGATCTTATTTTAAAACAGTGAGTTTATTAAAACAAGAGACCCCTAACAAAATTTTTCAGATGCCTGTGTACTTTCACACACTGTTACATTTAATCCTAGTAAATCCATAAAGTTGATAGCATTACCACTTTACAGATGAAGAAATTGTGTCTCAGAGAATTTAAGTAACTTCTTCAAGGCTATCATTATATGTTCATGAGTTTAAGCTCAACCCCTGGTCCTCTCTGAATACAGTTGTTTACATAAACCACACTGCCTAATTAGTCAAAATGACATTGTCTCGTTTTAAGCTTTTGTATTTGTTAAAACTTTTTACATGGGATGTATGTATTTCAAGGGATGCACTAAAGCTTGACCTGTCCTCTCTATTTTTTTTAGAGAGAATCTCTTACTCTGTCACCCAGGCTGGAGTGCAGTGGTGTGATCTCAGTTCACTGCAACCTCTGCCTCCAGGTTCCAGCAATTCTCCTGCTTCAAGCTCTGGAGTTACTGGGACTACAGGTGCTCACTGCCACACTTGGCTAATTTTTTTTAATTTTAGTAGAGACGGGTTTCACCGTGTTGCTTAAACTCCTGAGCTCAGGCAATCAGCTCGCCTTGGACTCTCAAAACGCTGGGATTACAGGTGTGAGCCACCATGCCTGGCCACCTGTACTTACTAAAAAAATCAAAAAACAAAAAACAAATTTACCTTGTATGGAGCAATGTTGAAAAAAAAAACAACAAAACAGTAAGAAGTCAGTTTAAAAGTTACATTCATAAAATTGAATAGCATGCAGGCTCTAAATATTATTTTATAGAAACAAATTTATTGACACGGAAAAATTCATGGTATAGCACACTGAAAAAAAGCAGGTCACAAGACAATATGGAGAGTATTATTTCATTTTTATTTTAAAAGCACATATATTCAAATCTGTAATAATAAAGGAGGAAAATCGTAAGTTCTGAGTGGTGGGATCAGGGGCAACTCTTCCTTTCTCTTTCCTTTTCGGGTTATTTGTATACGCTAATATTTTTGTAACAAATGGGCATTTTTCCATAACAAAGAAAACAAATGCCAACTCCATCCTCCACCCCATCATGGTTACACACAGATTATTGCTTATTGTTAAAAGCCTAACATCTTTAACTTGCCCACACTGTTATCTTCAATTTGTCCTAAAGTTAGCTTTTTGCCTTAGCTTTATTACCAGCCTTCAATCATTTTACATGTCCAGAGTGACTTAGGTTCTCTTTTTTGACACTTTTGCATCTTCTATTAGAACACCTGTCCCTTTTGTTACCTTGCCAAAATCCTTACCATCCCATAAGCCACAAACTCAATATTACCTTTTTCATGAGGTCTTTCCTCATCTGCCCTCCTGAAAAAAAAATTCCTTTTCTTTGCATTTCCATCATGTTTTGTATTCAATTATGCATGTAAATTGTCCCACAAACAAGAATTATTTGTGCATATAACTTTATCTCTGCTAGTAGACTTACAGTGAAAAGACTATTCACCTTTGTCTAATTTATAAAGAAGCTTTATATCCACTAATCTTTTATCCTTACAAGATTGAGCAAGAAAAAAAAATCAATATTTGTTTAACAGCAATTGTGTGTCAGGCAATGTGTTTGAGGCTTTATGTATCAACTCACTTAACCCTCACAGCAGTCCCATGGATCCATTTTACATATGAAAACATAAGTTCACAAAGGTTCAGTGACTTATTAGTGTCATAGCTGGTTAAAAATAAAAAGCATAGCTGTGATTTTTTTAACTCTATTTTAAACTCTGTTCTTTCTGTTGCAAAAACATGATTGTGTGTCTACCAATGTGAAAGATATGAACACATATAAAAGCTTACATGAAACACATCAAAATTGACGAGGGTTTTCTGGCACACTAGAACTGCTGTATTCAGATAAAACTTGGGAGTTACCTGAAGGCAGAGGATTTTTTTAGATAAGAGGAAGCTTATAGATAATCTAATCCATCAAACTCCTATATGTTATAGATGAGAAACATGATACCCAGAGAAATAAATTTGCTTTTGCACACATTTAGCAGCTGAGCCAGGATTAAAAATTCAATTGGAGGCAGTGTAGCAAAGTGGTTAAGATTATTGCTTTTGGGGTCAGAGGCCTTCATTCCATTCATAGCTGTGTTTAATGACTATATGTAACCTAGGACAATTTACAAAGCTTATCTTTGCCTCAGTTTTCTCATCTGTCAAAGGAGGATAATAATACTTACACACTATGCTATAAGAAGTAATTTAACACTAAGTAGCAGAGAATAAACACAGAAAAAAAAATATTAGATATTCTCTCATATCCTGTCTCACAGTCCAGTCTTCTTTGTAGGACAGCACATTGCCTTTTATGAATGAGTGTGGAGTGGACAATAATTAAGCATTAACATACAAATACTTCTCGGTGGATAAATAACATTTTAAAAAGGAATGTACCAATACTTCTAGTGGATAAATAACATTTTAAAAAGGAATCATTCATTCAATAAATATTTATTTTTATTTTTTAGAGACAGGGTCTTTCTCTGTTGTGCAGGACAGAGTGCAGTAGTGTGATCATAGTTCACTGTAATCTATGTTTATTTATGAAAGGAAGTATAGAACACAGTAAAAAGAGCCAAAATTTACAGGATCTGGATTCAAATCCTCTTGCCTTAGCCGCTCAAAGTGTTGGGATTACAGTCATAAGCCACAGCTCCTGACTTATTTATTGAGCTTCTACTACATGCCAGGCACAGTGCTAGATGCTGGGTATGAGATGATGAACAAAACAGACATAATTCCAACCTTCATAAAAACTGAAATTTGATAGCAAAATATCTCTGAGCTCTGCCTACAGGATCTGCCTATGAGTCAATGCAAAGATCTGCCTACACGTCAATGCAATATAATCAAATGCACGTTAGTATTTGAGGCTAGCTATACCTATATAGTTGTAAAACAGGATATTCTTTAAAATTAAGTTCTATGTCATGTCTAGTATTGGTCATTTCAACTAAATTTTTGTAAATTCTCTGACAATTAGGCTACTTCTGTTTCTCTATATAAAATAGGGTATGGGATGGGCAGGTTTAATTAAGCATATTCCCTGAAACTATGTGATAATCCCTAACTGTCTGAGGGTTATGTGAGTGAAACAGAACAGTTTTGCTAATAATAAATAATTCCTTATAAAGCATTACAAAGTTCAATTTTATAAATTTGTGCTCATTTGCTCATTCTCTCTCCCTACACACACACACACACACAAATACAAATATACATGTATACAAATGTGTGTGTGAAAAGCTGCCTAAAGAGATAGCTGACACTCTGGACTCAGAGTCACCAATATACTGATGATCTCTAAATCTTCTGTATTTGCCCTAAGTGTTATGTCAGTGTACAGTATAGGCATTTGTTTGAATTAGGATAATAAAACTGGCCAAGAATAAAGGCAGTAAAGAAACTGCATTATTCACATGTTAAAATTATCTTATGGTGATGAACACATCCGGTAAGTCCCTTTATCCTCAAGTTTTGTTATCCACTTGATTTCTAAATGTGACATACTATCTATCCAAATTCACCTGCGAGTGAAAATGATACTGTTATGTTTACTTATAAAGGTATAGAGCACAGTAAAAAGCCAAAATTCAGAGTCAGGTAGTCTGGGTTCAAATTTTAATTGTGCTATTTAATTATATAATTTGGGGAAAATCACAACCTCTTTGAGTCTCAGTCTGTTTCCAAAATCAAAATAACACAATTTTTGTGATTTTCTTTATTAAGCATTAAATAAAATAATAAATGTAAAGTGTCTGGCAGATAGTATCTACTCGGGGTAAGTATTAATGATTGGCTACATTCAAGAACAATTAATAGAGATAAAGCACTGCCTCTAAAAACTAGTTGCTGTACAGAAATAACACATTAATCTCCCTGAAATAATTTTTAATACTTTCAACTGGAGAAATAAAGAAAGCACACAAGATTCAACAAAATATCAAAATTGGAATCAATGGGGGATTCTAAGTTTGTTGAATTATTAACCAACAACGTTAGAAAATCAATGTGTTGTCCTAAATATGGTTGCATTATTTTCAAAAGGTAAGAAGGCACTGGCCTGATGTAACAGGGGCCTTGAATTAAACATATTGCATTTTTCTTTATGAGTAGGCTCTCATAAAGAAAATGTTTTTATGGGTATGGAGAGCATATCCATAAAGAAAAATGCAATAGTACCTACAACTCTCTTGGGAACTGTTTTTAAAAAAAATTAATCAGCTGCCTTTTATGGGGGTTGGTGGGAGGTAATTATTTAAATACAAGGTGGCAAGTGAAAACTACTTACCTAAGAAACTGCATTATTTAAGAGAAGTCGCCAAGGTTCACTACATCACAACTTTCAAATCTTAAATGATCACCTTTCCTCACCTTATCCCTCTGTCGGAAGCAATTTCTCTTTACAACTATTCTGGCTACCTCAGACCTCCATCCAAAATTCTCCTGAATCCTTCATTATTGACAAAGCCTGGAGCAGACCGCAAGCATTTCTTTCTGAAAGCACACCTACTTACTGATCACTGCCATTCAAAAATGCATCTAATGTCCAAGCATGAAATTACAAGCTTGTTTTCTCATATCTCAGCCAGGAAAATAAAGACCGTTCTTCTCATCCCATTCAAATGGCAGGGGGAACCTTCAATTAATTCTAAAGCAGGAAGGAACCTCCCTATCTCACTTCCAAATGTTTGTAAAAGATGTCTTCTTCAGCCAACCGCCTGCCTCCCAGGCATGGCAACCCAGAACTACGGAAACAGTACTGAGGAATCGAGAGTGGCCAAACGCTGCCAATGGGAGATAGGACACTCGTTGATCATTGGCAGAGAAACTCGGCATCACGCCGAGTCACCATACACGGTGTCTTCGGCCTCGCCCAGGGACACTTGAGGACTCGAGGTCGAGTTCCAAGTCGGAGACAGATTTTGCGAGTGGAGAAGACGGTAAGCCGAGATCTCAGGGCCTTCTCCAGCTGCGCAGGGTGTCAAACGCCCGGGGTTGGATGGGGACTCCTTCTGGTTCAACCCTCGCCCACTCACTCCTGGGGCTGGCCAAAATGCTGCAGATAGCCCTGGCCAGCCATTAATATCAGGCCCAGGAGGCAACCCAGTAAAATCACTTACCAGTCTTTCACCCCCAGTGGTGATCTAGCGGGAGCCTGACCCGTTGGCCGGACTCAAGCCCGGCAACAGCGATGACCACCCTGGCGACGGCTCCAGAGCTTCACTGACAACCACCCGGAAATGATACTATCGCTTCCGGGGCTGCCTAGCGCGCGGCGGGAAATTATTTCCCAGAGCCGGGAGTAGTGAAGCAGTTGAGTGCTGCAGTGGCAGTCGTCGCTCCTGCCGCCGCTGCCGCCGCTGCCGCCGCCACCCGACGAAAGCATCCCACACACTTCGGCCGGGAAGGTAAAGGGGCTCAGCTCGGAAGACACAGTGTATTCTGTCTCTGTAGGGATGTTTCTTCCCCGGTTTGTAACCCCTAAGTTTCTGCCCTCCGGCTCTGAGGCTGGGAAGGTTGCGGCTAGGGTGAGCGGCGGCGGTGCCTGGCCCTCGCCCTTTCTCCAGCCGCTGTTTTTTGCCGCTGTCCCGACTTCGCGCTTGGCGCTGGAATTGGTGTGGTGGGCTGCTGCTGCAAACCCCGCGACGCTCGCCGCGGCGGGCACCTCCACCGAGCGCCTCTCTGCAGTACTGGGCTCAGCCGCTTCCGCCGCTCTTGCTTGCGCAGCTCTGCAGCTCCGTCCGCCGCTTGGAAGGCGCTAGGCCCCCAGCGTCTCTCGTTTCCATAGAACCGATGGGGACGCCTCACCCAGATCCCAGAGTTTTGGCTGCTTTCCATAACTTAGCGTCTTAGAAGGTGGCAGGGTTCCCCCAGGCCCACCTTCCTGTGACGAAGAAAATTGTGTTATTCTTTCCTCTCTAGTAGAATTTTTTCTTTAACATACCCAAACGGCAGTGATCCTATCTCTGACTGCTATAGGCCTTTAAACACAAACATATTCACATACACGCTTCCCTGGAGGGGAGGGTCTGTGTTTCTGGGGATTATATTTCAGCTGCTTGAAGGCTGGAAACAAGACTGATTATTTTAAGATTTTTTCCACTTCCAAAGCCTCAGATTAAATATTGACCAAAAAAAAAAAATTGGTCTTGGGTACTTCATACCATTATTTGACTCAGGTGTTACATGGAGCTTGCTTTTGGAGGCGGCAGTCTCTTTTTTGACGAATTACTCTTATTAAGAAATTTGTTGTTGTTGAGACATTGGGAATGAACAATTGAACTGAATTTACAATTTATTTGTGACAGACAGTTCACCTGCTGGACTTTTTGCTTTATGTTATTCCGTTGTGCCTCAATTCGTGGAATTATCTGTGGATGTGCAAGATGTTCTCATTGTTGGAAAGTTTGATTACGTATATTGCAGGTGTTCAATATATAAGTTGCTAGTTTGAAGTGGATTTATATATAAGGGAGTAAATTTCGTTCATTCATTCTGTTTTGTTTGTTTGTTTTGAGACAATCCTTGCTCTGTCGCCCGGGCTGGAGTGCCGTGGCGCGATCTCGGCTCACTGCAACCTCCGCCTCCCAGGTTCAAGCAATTCTATCTCAGCCTCCCGAGTAGCTGGGATTACAGGTGCGCACCACCACACGCAGCTGTTTGTAGTTTAAATAGAGATGGTGTTTCACCATGTTGGCCAGGCTGGTCTCGAACTCCTGACCTCAAGTGATTTCGCCCGCCTCAACCTCCCAAAGTGCTGAGATTACAGGCTTGAGCCACCAAGCCCGGCCAAATTTCATTATTTCTAAGTTAACTCAGTGTTCTTAATTTAAAGGAACTAGGATGTTCAAATACTTGAATGTTTAAGTCAATTTTATTGTAAAGACAGCTAACCTTCAGTACTGCAAATAAACCCCTATTCTGTTTTCTAAGTTCAGATTTTATTATGCGTTATTAAGTAAAATTGAATTATATGACATAACATTTTCTTCCCTAAAGCATAAAATATATAGCACGTGAACATCATTGAAAAGATGGTCAAATGTGGTTACTTTTCATAATCAAAATTCAGAACTCTTAAGATTTCATAATATGCATCCACAATTTACAATGATGTTCAAAAACATTGCTTTTTGGGAAACCAATAGTGTAGCTTTATTAATTAGTATTTTCCTTATTATATGTATCTTGATTATATTACTCTGAAGTAGAGTTTTCACCATTTAAAGAAAACTTTTTTTTTTTTTTTTTTTGAGACGGAGTTTCGCTCTTGTTGCTCAGGCTGGAGTGCATATGGCAGGATTTCGGCTCACCACAACTGCCGCCTTCCAGATTTAAGTGATTTTCCTGCCTCAGCCAACCGAGTAGCTAGAATTACAGGCATGCACACCACCATGCCTGGCTAATTTTGTATTTTTAGTAGAGACGGGTTGCTCCATGTTGGTCAGGTGGTCTCCTGACCTCAGGTGATCTGACCGCCTCCGCCTCCCAAAGTGCTGGGAGTACAGGTGTGAGCCACTGCGCCCGGCCTAAAGAAAACATTTTTTAAATTTTATTTTATTTTACTTTAATTTATTCATTTATTGAGAAAGGAGCCTCGCTCTGTCACCCAGGCTGGAGTTCAGTGGCCTGATCTCAGCTCACTGCAGCCTCCACCTCCTGGTTCAAGCGATTCTCCTGCCTCAGCCTCCGGAGTAGCTGGGACTGCAGGTGCCCTCCTGATTTTTGTATTTTTAGTAGAGACTGGGTTTCACCATACTGGCCAGGACGGTCTCAAACGCCTGACCTTGTGATCCACCTCGGCCTCCCAGTGTGCTGGGATTACAGGTATGAACCACCATACCCAGCCAGGAAAACATTTTTAAAAAGTAAAATAAAAAATTCTGTGTAGACATTGAATAATAAACCCTAAACAAAACAAAGAAATCCCTCAAAAATATAACTAAAATGAAACATCATCTGTTACTCTTGTAATTGACTGTGAATATACTAATGGAAAATATATATGTGTAAGGTACTATGTACTATTTCTCACCTTATAAGGGAATTCTACTGCTTAAGTAAAATAACCCTGAAACTTTTAAGTTCATTTAATTCATACTTTCCTTCAAAATTACTTTGAAGTTTAAAATACACTGTTTGGTTAGTTTTAGGAGGAAGAAAGCCCTTATGAATTACTCTAATGACTGAGTGATACCAAATCACTTTTGAGAGGAAAATAATGAAAACTTTGTTTCTCATTAAGAAAAAAAAAAAAAGCACTCTTTAGATTGCTTCTAGAAATGCGTTGAAATTTTAGATACTTATTTTACTGAAAATAATTTATAATTATGTTTAAATTCTTTCGGTGATATTGCTGTTGTAAATGTCTTCCCAACCTTGTAGTGTTCCTTTCATGTAATATGTCTTTCTCTTGTGTTAGCTGAAAGTAGGTTGCTTTATGAAATTAAAATGTGGTTAAAAGTATTAGACCAACTTCGGAAATTTAGTTCAGCTTGGTGTTGTGGAAAAGGCATATAATTTTTGCATTTAATTTTTGCACAAAGACTTATCTTTGCATCTTGTTTGCACCATTTACTAACTGTGTAATCTTGAAGTAGTTTCTTAATCACTCAGATTTCCCAGTATCCTCATCTGCATAAGAATAATAAATAGCACTTATGTTGTGAAGAAGGAAATGAGCTAACATACATGAAGTGTATAAGCCACAGTAGGTCCCCAATAAAAATTAAATACTGCTTGTTCAACCTTAGACATATGCTCTTCCTCCTAAGAAAACCAAATTTCCTAGGATATCAAAGCACATTTCACTTCTATCCCCTATGGCTAATCAATATCTACTGTCCACCTATTTTTTTTTTTCTGAACCTTGCTTCTCTTGATCAACTTGCTTCTTTAAGGACTCCTTCATCCCTAAACTAACATCTGCCCAACCTGTGCCTTGTAAAGTATTGGATAGATTGGACATCTCCATATCTCCCTGCAAGCCTCTCATTCCTTTCTCACCATATTCATTTTGCTGCTTGTTCCTGTTTCTTCCTTCTAATGCTAAATTTGTCATCAAAGGGATTGATTACTGCTTCTTTCCCAAATAATGCTATGGAAGTAAGAGCATCCCTCAAGTCTCGTCACTGGATACTTCTGTCAAATAATTTGTGTGTGTGTGTGTGTGTGCGTGCACACACGTGCGCAAGTGCGTTTGCATCTCTCTCATATCTTTGAAGGATGGGTTAAGAAATAGACACTGTGTCTTAAAAAACAAAATGTCCCAAGGCCAGCTGAATAAAATTAAACCAAGGGCCTAATTCAGCTCCTAGGCCTAAAGGGGCCAGAATTTCTAAACTCCACTAGTAGTTAAAAGCCAAACAGTATTTTACACACACAGTGTAAGTACTGTGGCGTGTGTCTGCCTTTTGCAATATTGGTTCAGAGATCCAACACTTGGACCCCTTTTCAGTTTTAACAGTTATTAGTTTACTTTCCCAGTTAAAGTTTTGGGTAAGAGAAATCATGAAAATTTTTTAGACTCATTAACTCAGAGCAAAAATCTTGACTGCATTCAGTGCTTGGTATATGTTTTTCAGATGAGGGGAGTTTGAAATAATTTTTCTGAGTTTGTTGTAGAAGTAGGTTTAAAATCAAAAGGATTTACCAAAATAACAAACATTGCGAAACCACTAGTTATCATATGACCTTACACCGTGAAGAGTATTAAGTGGCATGGAAAAATGATTACAATATAATATGACATAAAACTGAAGATATGAGACAATGTAACATCCAAAACTTGTCAAATATGTTTTTCACACTCAGATGAAACCTGGAAGTCAATCCCCCTCCCCAGTGGTAACAGTGGTGTTACAGACTGAAGGAATTAGAAATGATTTTAATCTTAATACTTTGTTGAATTTTTCAAATTTTCTATAATAAGTGCATGTTAAAACTGAAAGATAAATCTGTAAAGATTATTTTTGGGGGAAAACTTTAGTTCTTAAATATATAAATCAAAGTTTTTTATTAAACCCTTATTTATTTTAGCTAATGATACCATACAACTTATTTCTAAGATTCCTTATCTTCTCAGAGTTCATTTATAGGTAGGGCTGGTTATAAAAGAAACCAGCCCTGTGTAATGTAGAGTAGGTAAGCGTTTATCTTTAGTTTCCTTACAAAAGCCTCTTTATGCATCCCTGCCTCTCATTTTTGTAGCACCTTCCCCTTTTTTCCAAGGGTTGTACTTTGCTCTTTCATCTTGCCTCTCAAACCAGACCTTTGTATTCACATGTGTATTCCTCCTTTTCTCTGAGCTCAATTTTCAACATGTTCTTCAAACATGTTCTAGCTATGTGTTGCATTTTAAAGAATTCAAAGGACGTAAAAAGCTAATTTATAATAAATATTGTTCTTAATTAAGATGAAGAGTTCTATAGGTTTTGTTTGCATTTTGGACTTGCACCAACTGCAGAGGAATTTCAGGCATCAAGAATAGGCCCATGTGGAAGATATTTTGGGAAAGTCCATATCACAGACAGTTGCTTGCTATGCATAAAGGCTAACTCCGTTCACAGTCATTATCTTCTTAGTTGTATTTTATTGTTCAAGGTAAGTAACTAATTTTTGTTAATTACTATAAGATTTTAAAAATAATTACTACAGAAGGACATTTTCTCATAACCAAGAATGTCATATAATTTTAATTTTTTTGATAGTAAAGATAAAACTTTTAACTGTCAAAAGTCATTCTCTTTTGCCTTTTTTTTCTTCCTTTTTTTGGTGTTAGGGTAGTATCTTCTATATGAATGCTCCAAGGAACACCGCCCCCCCCCGCCCCGCCCCGCCATGAGTTCTAGAGACATCTATAATTTTTAGGGACGTAACCACTGGTACAATTTACTTTCTTACTTGTGCTGAAAGACTTCTGCAAGTTAGCTCTTGATCCTCCATACCCTAGACATATCACCTACACTAAACTTGACTGTACTTTAAAGGATTTTTAATTGTCTGGGTTATTGATACGTATTAAATCGATTATAGTGCTCTTTTTGGCTTCATTGACATATCAGGTTATTGTATTGTTAATCCTACAGGGTCAGAAAGAACCATCAAACCATGAATTTTGTAAATAAATCTTATCAGTATATCTATACATGTTTATGTCTATACCTACATATATAGTTTTCTTGTGTAACTGTATGAATTAGATCTGTGATCCAGATCATTCACTTCTCATATTGTGTGCTGTAAAAAAAAGCATTGCTAAATGTATTATAAACTTTGTTGTTTGAAGTAGATAATTTTATTATAGAAAACTGTTTTAAAACTGTGCTAGTTATTTTAGGCCATCACTGGGATTTGTGATGAAAGTTTAGCTAGTTCAGTTTTTCTGATAAACTTGTGACTAGAATGTTCTGTATTCTGAATTTTTTTTAAACATCCATATTTTATGGATAATGTCGAATCAGGGCATTCTATTTTTTCACCTTGGTTTCCTACTTCCCTTTCCATCATGTGTTTAATTTCAGTTTCATATTAAATCATTTTCAAAGAAAAGAAATTGCTTTAAAAGGGGTTCCTGATTTCTGCTATTATGCAGTTAGTCCTATTTTCATTTTACTGTGGGCTCTTGCTTTGACAGAAAATGCTGTTAAATACACAAAGTGAGTTATTTCCATCATATTTATTTTATTATAAAGGCTATGGTTTAAGGTGAAAACTTTGCTTTACACACTAACTCCAGTAAATCCTAATAATTTATACATGAATCCAAAATATGTTAAAAGGTTGCCTTGTTAATAATATTCAAATTTTAAAATAGCTATTATTAACATGATCTGGAAACAGCAGCATAATGTAATATGTTTCCTTTATTTTTATATAACTTATTTAATTCAGAGGAAGCAAAATAATAAAATTTAAAGGATAAGCTTTAAATAAAGCTTTTTTTTGGTAACAGTATTATAACAATTTTTTTCATTACTTTTTGTGTATTTTGATTATTTAACGTTTGTTTTTATACATCAATTTTTAGAACACTCAGAGGATTTTAGATTTTTTTTAAAATCACTCAAACTTCTTTGGCAATATTCTTGAAATAGCCATTAAATAGCTCTTGAAGCTCTAAAATACATTAAAAATATGCAAATAGTAGGAAAAGCATATGTGTTTAAAACACTTGTATTCCTCTGATAACAGAGGTTTTTGATAAAACCAGTTTGATAAAAACAAGTATTGATTGAATACCAAGATGATATTCACAGATATATTGAATTTCACTTGTCCAGTATTTCTGAAAAGACCTATTTTTTCTTTTTCTTTCTTTCTTTCTTTCTTTTTTTTTGAGACAGAATCTCGCTCTGTTGCACAGGCTGGAGGGCATGGAGTGCAATGGTGTGGTCTCAGCTCACTGCAACCTCTGCTTCCCAGGTTCAATCGATTCTCCAGCCTCAGCCTCCCAAGTAGCTGGGATTACAGGCGCCCACCACCACACCTGTCTGATTTTTGTATTTTTAGTAGAGATGGGGTTTCACCATGTTGGCCAGGCTGTTCTCAAACTCCTGATCTTGTGATCCGCCCACTTTGGTCTCCCTAAGTTCTGGGATTAATATGCATGAGCCACCGTGCCCTGCCAAGGCCTATCATTTTCTAAAGGAAATTTGCTTAAAGGATTTTAAAAAATTATTCCCTAGAAGTAATGAAAGCATTTCTCCCTAGTTATGGACATATGTTTTATAATCCAAATGTAGCCTTTCTGTGTATGTTCATATGTGTTCTGCATCATACTAAATTATTATTTCTAGCAACAGAGCATATTCTTTCATAGTTTTTATGTATTGCTTGTCTATATTGTTAATGGACATTAACACTCAAGAGCTACGTTATTTAACCCATGTGAAGGGTTTTTAAAAATTGGATGATTAATACAGTAAAGGGTTCCTTATACAAGAACCTTGAATAATTCACTGATGATAGTGTTTCATATGTATGATTAATTTTTCATAAGAATCCCTATTAGGTGCACTTAAAAATTTTATACTGACTATACCAAATCCTTGTAACTTTTTCAAAAAAGCATTTATTTCATTGAAGAGCCTTATCTTTAAGGCACTTTCTTATGTTCTGTATCTGAGTTTTAGAGGGTTAAAATACATTGTATCTCTTTGTTTCTTTTGCAGCCAGCTGGGAAATGTGAAAGTTAGATAAATTGAGGTCGAATTATCAGCTTTTTTATTGAATAAACATTGTTTTGAGGAAGTGATTGTTTTTATTTGTTGTTTTCCCTGCATCATCCTTCTGCAAGAAGGGGATGGTTTTGATATGCAACCACAGTGTGCTTCTTAGTACATAACTTCTGAATTGACTTATCCACTCACAGGCAGTGCAGGACTACTACTGGCAGCCCCTTAGCATGTGTCAGAAAGCATTGATATGGACCATCTTTGCAAATAGGCAGATAGGCTGAGCAAAGCATATCCATTTAGTTGTCTCAAGGAGCTTCTCCAATGAAATGGGGAATGATGAAGCGTAGAGAAAAACCAAGAGTGCAGTTACCCTAGCTGAACTTCCTCCTTTTCGAAAATCTAAGCAAGGAAATAAAAGTTCACTTTTGAGTAATGATTTAAATTGTTTATAGTGAGACTTTCTTTCCATTTTAACTCTTATATTTCAACCTTTAAATAAATGTGTGCGTATATATATATATATATATGTTTTTAAAAATAGAATTTCTACAAAGAACATTTCTCACTTCATCAGTTGTGTGCTATTAGTCCTGGGTTCAAACTTGTTACAGTTTTTGAAGTTTACTTGTGATTGTATTGAAAGAAGTCATTGTTTCTTTGGTTGTTGAAAACAGCCACTGTTGTTACTCTAGCTATGGCAGTACTTAACTATTAATCCACAGCTATGGTGAAAAAATTGTTAGAGAAATGAAAAACTGCCCTGATTTCTCTAGTCCCTGCTTTCCTCGTGAAAAGAATGACATTTTCTCTAAGATGCTGTCTAGTTTTCCAGTTCAACCTTGTGTAAACAAACAAAATTGTATTCTGATGAGAAATTCAGTGACATATGTACTCCCTAAACACAAAGTACTTTTTGTGAACTATGTTAAAATATGGATTAAGGTCCCTATGAAAATAAACATAGATTTAAAATAAAAAACATGATTTTCAGTCTACCTTGTAAATGGTGAAGTTAACAAAGTTAAGAAATGTGGATCACAAATAGGATCCAGGATCATTATGTGTACCTGCTTTACTAAATTATTGGATATAAATATTGTGGGACTATGAATTCTGTTAACTTCTCCAGTAACATATACATATTCTTTAATATCTGTACACATATAAAATCTGATCATTGTCTGTAAGTTTCAAAAGCTCTTAGCAACAGCGATACTTTTTAAACGAAGCTAGTATAACAAGCCAATATTTGTATAACATTCTGTCATTTTCTGAAGACGTATATTTATTCATCAGTGTGTTTTACTGTCAAATAATGTACAAATTCAGACTTTCAATGTTCAAATCAGAAAAAAAAAAACTTACTTTTTTAAGGCCACATTTTGAGAAGATAACTTTTAAAACTAGTTTCTATTATATATAAGTAATTTTACTGTTGTTTTAACAGTTATTCCTAACATTTTAAATTCATTATATGTTTAATAGTTTAGTACTCATAGTTAAGAAAAAATAACAATGTTAAGCCTGTGAATAATATCTTTAACATATGTTATTTTCTGTATTTTTATATTTGTTAGATGGAAGATGGTACCCCAAAGCATATCATCCAGATGACAGGATTTAAGTTGGAAGAAAAGGAAGCTCTAGTCAAATTACTTTTAAAGCTAGATTGCACTTTTATTAAGAGTGAGGTAAGAAACTTATCAAAATGTTCAAGGTATGGTTGAAAAATAACTAGAATTAAAATACTGGCCTGCCTTCTTGATACTGCAAGAATAAAAAGAATGTGTTATAAAGGAAATCTTACTTTTGTAACATTTCTTGATATGAATTTTTCCCTCCAGAAATATAAAAATTGTACACATCTTATAGCCGAACGCCTATGTAAGAGTGAAAAATTTTTAGCAGCTTGTGCAGCAGGTAAGTTAACTCTCTTCCCCCAACTTTTGAAAACAATCTTCGTGTTAAAGAAAAAGTATTTTAGTCTCTGGAGAGATAGCATATTTATATATCAAACTAAATGTGTTTTTCTGATATTTTTTGGCTTTTCTGAGTAAAATTTTATAACACATGAAAAATGTATTAAATAGAAATATTTACCTCACCAAGGATTTAGTGTGTTTTATTTAAGACAAAAAAAAATACATTAACGGAAAGATTGGCACAAACTGTCAAAACTTAAGCTTTTGTTAAAGTCTCAGCTGTTTTCAGTCAAGTTTTCTTTGATCTGTCATTGGATATAGTCAGTGCTTTTGTTCTCTCTCTGCTGCTTCTCCTCCTATTCATATTATGAAGCAATGGTTATGCTATTATTTTTGTAAGATATTAAATACTATAGATCCAAATTAGGATTTAGTCTTCTCCTCCATCGTTTTGTCACCATTGCCAGTTTTATAGATTTCTGTACTGTGTTTGATCTACATATCATTAGTTCACTTATTGCAAAAAAAAAAAAAAAGTGTATGTAACTTGGGTGAATTTATTCTCTTTTAATTTAACTTACAAGAAAAACACTTGCATTTATGAAAGTATACATTGTACATGGTGTTCAAAGAGAAAATTGATGACCAGATAAAGAAACTGTTGGCCAGTTGCAGAGGCTCATGCCTGTAATCCCAGCATTTTTGGAGGCCAAGGCAAAAGGATCACTTGAGTCCAGAAGTTTAACAACAGCCTGGGCAACATAGTGAGACCTCATCTTGAAAGAAAGAGAGACAGAGAGGGAGGGAGGGAAAGAAAGAAGGAAGGAAGGAAGAAGGAAAGAAAAGAGAGAGGAAAAGAAAATATAAATCTAACCCAAAATAGTGAATAATGATAGTAATAATAATTCAAGTAATACCACATTTTATTTTGGATTTTAAAGCTTTGGATTTGTGTTTAGAATTATAATTTAGAATTATATTTAAATGAAACTAATTATAACTAGGTTATAATTATGGAATTATATTTAGAAGTATAATTATTTGTCATGGAAAAGATTACATACAATGTTCAGTGATGTTGTAATTCTCTCACTATCAAAATTTCACCAAATGCATAGTTCAAACATAATGTTAGCAGTGTGGTTTGAGTCTTATCTTGAAAAAAGTTGACTTATTTTATATTTGATATTTATTGTTTATCATTTATCAGAACCAAAATTCCTTTGTGACTGACAGCTCATTTGCTTTCTAGGAAAGTGGATATTAACTAAGGACTATATAATTCATAGTGCCAAAAGTGGCAGATGGCTTGATGAAACAACTTATGAATGGGGATATAAGATTGAAAAAGATTCTGATTATTCACCTCAAATGCAATCTGCACCTAAAAGATGGCGTGAAGAACTGAAACGCACTGGTGCTCCAGGAGCCTTCCACAGATGGAAAGTTGTCCTCCTTGTTAGAACTGATAAGCGAAGTGATTCTCTTATAAGGTAGGATGTGATTGCATAAAAGCTCAAGTAATTAATGAGAAAATAATTTTGATTTGCATGAGTACTTTCTGTATGTTTTTGCAATTATTAATTTAGCCCAAATGAGCCATGGTGATTTACTCCAATCTCCTAGGTAAGCCATTATGCTCATTTAAAGTTATGTGTCTTTAATAGAGCAATCTGCTTTGCAATATTGTTTTAGATTATTCTGGATATCTCTGTTTTACTTTTCATGTTATTCCTTTTGGCCAACTCAAGCAAAACAAAAAGGAAAGCTAATGTAAGATTAGTTTTGAAGCACTTTCAGATTTTTGCTGTTACTACAAAAGAATCATTCTGGGTTTATGGAGTGGTGTCTTCATTATTCATACTGTTTTCACCATAATTTTATTTCATTTTGTTCTTGGTATATTTTTTAAAGTTTTTTTATTGGGTAAACTATTCTAAGACTGCTGTTACTTTTCTTGTGGCAGGGAAATCTTGTGATCTTGCTAAATTAACTAGTTCTAGTATCTTGGTTAAAATTTTTAGTATGCAGCTATGTCTTTGGAAATAAAGACAATTTCTCTTTCACAATTTTATGCCTCATTTATTTTTTTGGCTTATTGGAATTGCTAGTACATCTAGTAAATGCTAAACAGAAATGATGAGAGTCAGCATCTTTGCCTTGTTAGCAATCATGGGGGACAAGAAATCTTTCACCATTAAATATGACATTAAGTTTAGGTCATTTATCAGGTTTAGGATACAAAAATCACTAACAAAATATTTGCAAATAGAATTGGCAAAATATTAATGGATAATATACCATGATGCACAGTTTATCTTGAAAATACAAGTTTGGTTTAACATTTAAGAATCAATCAAATATAATTCACCATATTAACCAAGATACTAGAACTGGTGAATTTAGCAGGATCAAAAGACAACAGATCACTGTATAAAATTTAATTGCATTCTCATATACTAGCAAAGAACAATTGGAAATTGAACTACTCATTTTGGTTTTGTTAATTTTCTCTATTGTTTGTTATTTCATTGATTTCTGTCCTTGGTTTTATTATTTCCAGCCTTCTTACTTTAGGCTAAATTTGCTTTAGGTAATTTTTTTTGTTTGTTTTTGAGGTAAAAACTTGGATCACTGATTTTAGACCTTTCTATTTTTCTATTAATTGCCCCCAAGCATTGTTTTATCTACATCCCACAAATTTGTATTACTTGTGTTTGCTTTTTTATTAAGTTCAGAGTATTTTCCATTTTCTTTTTCATTTCTTCTTTGACCCATTGATTATTTACAAGTTTATTATTTAATTCCCAATTACTGATAGAATAACTTAATTTTCTAACTGTAATTTTGAATTAGTCATTATTTCTGTTAATTCTATCAGCTTTTGCTTTATTTATATTGAAGTCCTGTTATCAGTTCCATATGTTTTTTGTCAATGGCCCTGAATTTTGTAATTTTATTTCTTGTATTACCTCAAATACTTGTTATTGTATACTTTGACCAACATTTTCCATTCTCTCCCACCCCCCACAGCCTTTGATAGCCACCATTATGCTCTCTGCACCTATGTGTTCGACTTTATTAGATTCTATAAATCTAATTTGTTTTAGACTTTCACATGCAAGTTAAACATAGTATTTGTCTTTCTGCACTGGGATTGTTCATTTAGTATAATGTACTCCAGTTCATCCATGTTGTTGCAAGTGACATAATTTCTCTCTTTCTGAAGTCTATGTAGTATTCTTTTGCATATATATGTTATATTTTCTCTATTAATTGATTTACACTTTAGGTTGATTATATAACTTGACTATCATGAATAACGCTGCAGTAAAAATGGGAGTGCAGATAGCTCTTTAACATACCAGGTTCAAATCCTTGCAGTATATACCCAGATGTAGACTTGCTGGATTATATGATAACTCTGTTTTTAGTTTTTTGAGGAGCATTTATGCTGTTTTCCAAAACGGCTGTATTAATTTACATTCCGAAACAAATAGAGAATACCAGGGCTCCCTTTTGTCCATATCTTCACTAGTAATCTTCTTTTTGATAATAACCATTCTGACAGAAGTGAGAGTTAATTTTCATTTTCTTAATGATTAGTGGTATTGAGCATTTAAAGATTTATGTTTGCCATTTATCTTTTTATGAGAAGAGTCTATTCAGATCCTTTGTCCATTTTTAATCAAGTTGTTCTCTTGCTATTGAGTTGAGTTCCTTGTATTTGGATATTAACCCCTTTTTACATATATGGCTTGAAAATACTATCTTCCATTCCACAGGTTGGCTCTTCACTCTGTTAAATGTTTCCTTTGCCGTACAGAAGCTTTTTAGTTTATTGTAACCTCCCTTTTCTATTTTCATTTTTGTTGGCTGAGCTTTTGGAGTCAAATCCAAAAAAACATTGCCCAGAACAGCGTCCTATAGTTTATCCCCTGTGTTTTCTTCTAATGGTTTTGCAGTTTCAAGTATTGTTTATAGTTTTTCAATGTAAATTATATTTTGTCTCATAGTGTAACTAGCCCTGCTCTCTTGGTTTTCATTTACATGGTGTATCCTTTTCCATCCCTTCATTTTCGCTCTATGTGTGTCCTTAGAGGCGAGGTTAGTTTCCTGTAGGCAGCTCATAGTTGGCTCTTGTTTATTTTTTTCCAATCTATTCGACCACTATATGTCTTTGTTTGGAGAATTTTAATCCATTTATGTTTGGAGTAATTATCGGTGGGTAAGGACTTAACAACTGCAATTTTGTAGCTTGTTTCCTGGTTGATTTGTATGTGCTGTGTTTCTTCCTATGTTGCTGCCTTCCATTGTGTTTGATGGTTTTCTGCAGTGGTTTGCTTTGATTCCCTTTTACTTATGTTTTGTGTATCTCATAGAGATGTTCCTTTGTGGGTATCATGTACTTATGTAAAACATTTTATTCTTATAACAGACTATGTCAAGCTGATAACTTTGGTCACGTATAACAACTCTACACATTTACTCTCCCCCATTTTATGTTCTGATGTCAAAATTTATATTATTTTTTAATTTGTATCCCCTGACAACTCTTATGGTTGTTTTTGATAGATATATCTATTAATCACTTCACTAGAGATACAATTGCTTCACATACCACTATTTTAGTCCAGAGTATTCTGAATATGATTCTGCCTTATTTAGATTGTTAAGTTTTGCACTTTGGTATGTTTTATGTTATTGATTAGTGGCCTTTTGATATAGCTTAAAAGAATTTTCTTTAATAATTTCTATCAGGCCAGCCTGATAGGAATTATTAACTACTTTAGTTTTTGTTTGGGAAATTTTTAATTTCTCCCTTATTTCCAAAGAACAGTTTAGCCAGGTAAGTTGTATTGGCAGTGTTTTTTTCCTTTATCACTTTGAGTATATCATAGCACTCTTTCCTGACTTGAAGTGTTTCTGCTAACAGATCTGCTGGTTCAGACTCTTATGTGTGATATGTTTCTTATCTCTTGCTGCTTTCAGAATTTTTTATTTGTCTTTGATTTTTGATAATTTGATTATTATGTACCTTGGTGAACTCCTCTTTAGGTTAAATTTGATTAGAAACCACTATGCCTCTTGTCCCTGGATGTGGCCATTTTTTCCCAGATTTCAGAAATTTTCAGCCATTATTTCCTTAAATATGCCTTCTTGTCCCTTTCCTTTCTATTCTGCTGAACTAATTTAATGCAGTTATTAGGTCTCATAATTCCCATAGGCTTTCGTCATTCTTTTGGGTTCTTTTGCCTCTCTGACTGGAAAATTTCAAATGTTGTGTCTTTGAATTCACTGATTCTTTCCTCTGTTTAAATAAACCTGCTGTTGTTGAAGCCTTCTCTTGCTTTTTTCACTTTAGTGATTATATTCTTCATCTCCAGAATTAATATTTCATTTTTGTTTATTCTTTTTCTTTGTCAGACTTTGTTTTGTTCATGTATTGTTTTCCATATTTCATATAATTTTTTACTCTGTATATTCTTGTATTTTACTGAACTTTTCGTTTGGCTGTTTTTTTGTTTTTTTGAGATGGAGCCTTGCTCTGTCACCCAGGCTGGAGTGCAGTGGCACAGTCTTGGCTCACTGCAACTTCCTCCTCCTGGGTTCAAGCAAATCCCCTGCCTCAGCCTTCCAAGTAGCTGGGATTACAGGCACCTGCCACCATGCCTAGCTAATTTTTTTGTATTTTTTAGTGAAGATGGGGTTTCGCCATGTTGGCCAAGTTGGTCTTGAACTCCTGACCTCAAGTGATCCACCTGCCTCAGCCTCCCAGAGTGTTGGGATTACAGGCATGGGCCACCATGCCTGGCCTGAACTTCTTTAAAGAAATTATTCTTTGTCTATCATTCCATAGATCTGTAGCTCTCCATTACTTTAGGGTTCATTGTTAGAGCTTTGTTAATTTCTTTGGAGGTGTCCTGATTGTAATGTTTGAGTTTTTGCATTTGTCTCTTCATTTTTGGAGACAGCCACTTCTTCCAACTTTTACAGGTGTTCCTTGACAGGGATAGAATTTCACTGTTTAGTGATCACTGGCAGATTACGGCTTGTGATTCTGTATGGGCTGATAACATCTCCAAGCAGGTAGAGCTTGCTTTCTGGTACTCTAGATGACTGCGCTGCTATCTTTGCTTTGATTTTGGAGAGGGGATTGGGCTGGCTGGGCTCTGCTGTTAGAGGGGACCACTGCCTGAGCTCTGTAATCAGGCAGAGCTGCTCTCTAGGCACTGCAATTGCCTCCAGTCGGGCCAAACTTAGGGTGTATTCCCTGGCTAGGTCTTACCAATATTTGAGATCTGCAGCTTAACAAGGTTACGATTTGGACCCCGAGATTAAGTAGAATTGCTGCTTAAGATGGTTGGGACCTAACTGCTATGCTTAGTACAGATTATAACTGCAGTTTGCCTCGTAGTTTTGGTGGGACTTTGAGGTAGGCTTTGAAGCTAAGCTGAGCACACTGTTCAAAGTTCTGAGTGTGGCAGAACTAGCCTCTGCACTTCACTGAAATATACTGTGGTTGGCCTCTCCCTCCCTAAATGGAGTCTTTGGATGTGTGTTAAGGCTGTACTAAATGCTATTTCAACTCCCACATATGGCAGAACTAGCCCCTACTCTACTGAAATGCAGTGTGGGTCCTTTCCCTTCCTGAGCAGAATCGGCATTACTGTTGTGGCTCCGCAAAGTGCTGTTTAAATTCCCAGTTATGGCAGAACTAGCACCTGGTTTTTTTTATTGGTGATGTGGTGTGTGTCTCACTCCCTGGGTGAAGCCATGGGGTAGGCTTTGAGGCTCAGCCTGGAGGCTGCCCATCTAGGGATTTGCGCCAAGTAGAACATCACAGTAGCTTTGCAGGCGCTATGTTGTTGACTGATATACCTCTGATTTGGTGTCATTGATGGCAGATATGTTGTGCTACCACCAAGATTTGTGCACTAGTTTTTGTTTTGTCTAGCTGTGCCATTACCTCCTATCATCCTTTTAAGGTGACACCTGAGTGGACTTCCTGAGATGCATTATATAAAAGTTCAGTGCCTGCCTCCAGTTCTCTTTGCCCACTGCAGTAACCATGTAGGCTGAGTAGGAGAAAGTATTGGTCTCGCTGTCTCAATAGTAGCAGAGGCAAAAGAGATAGAAGGGAAGACAGAAGAGGCATACACACTTAGTGTATAACTGTTATGGACCTGTGGTGTTCATGGGTCAACTGTATTTCCATTTATTCTTCCTATCCTTTTTTTCTATTGTTGACGTCTCTATATATATTATAAACTTCCAAATACATTGGTAATATTTTACTTTTGCCAGTCATTTACATTTAAGAGGATTGAAAGTAATGAAATATATCTTCAATATTTGACTTCATTTGTACCATTTTCTGTTTCTTTGTGTAGATCTAGATTTCTTTATGTAGTTTCTTTGTGTAGATCCAGATTTTCCTCTGGCATCACACTTTTTTTTGCCTAAAGAACTCCTTTTAACAGTTCTTATAATGGAAGTGTACTGGTAATGATTTATCTCATTTTTTATTTGTCTGAGAGATGTTTATTTTTGGATGATATTTTCACTGCATATAGAATTATGGGTCAACAGTTTTTTCACTTTAATTAGTAATTAAAGATTCTGTTCCACTTTCTTCTGGCTTACATAGTTCTGATGAGAAGTCAGCTGTCATTCTTCTCTTTCCTTTATATCATTTCATCTTCTCTGATTTTCTTCACTATTTTCTCCTAACCATTGGTTTTTACTAGTTTGATTATGATGTGTACTAGAGTGTGTGTGTGTGTGTGTGTGTGTGTGTGTGTGTGTGTGTGTGTGTTTTATTATTGATTTATTTTTCTTGAGGATCTCTGAGCTTGTATATGTGGTTTTTTTTTTGGCTTTTATTAAATCTGAATACTTTTCAGCCATCATCTTTTAAATATTTCATCCTTCGTGTTGTTCTTCTGGAACTACATAGCATGCTTTTTAAACGATTTGATTCTTTTCAATAGCTATTGCATGCTCTGGTTTTTTGTTTTTTTTTTTTAATTTTTTTAGATAATGTTTGTATTTTAGTTAAGATAATTCTATTGATCTGTCTTAAAATTCAGTGATTCCTTTTTCAGTTGTGTTCAGTCTGCAGATGAGCTTGTCAAAGAAATTCTTCTTTGATATAATGCCTCTTATTTCTGCTATTTCCATTGAACTCTCCAGTTAATTCCTCATTTCTTCAAGTATATTGTCCACTTTTCTCATTAATTTATTTAACACATCAGTCACAGTTAAAGTTTTCTGATAATTTCAACATGTGGATCATATTTCAGTTTATATTGTTGATTCCTTTCTCTTGACAATGGTTTGGTTTTCTTCTTGCCTATTTTGTATGTTTCATATTTTTTTATTGCATGTCAGATATCACATGTATAAGAATTACAGAGGCTGATGTGAATAATATTTATATCCAAAAAGTAGGCCTACCTTTTCTGTAAGGCAGTTAGTATGGGTTATTGAATTAATCTTGTCAGTTGTTGAGCTGGTGCTATGGTGAATGTCAGACCCGCCTCCCCTCAAAACTCATGTTGAAATTTAATTGCCATTGTGATGGTATTGGGAGGTGGGGCCTTTAAGAAGGAATTAATGTCATTATCATGGGAATGGCTTGGTTATAAAAGTAAGCTCTTTCTTATATGTTCTCTCTTGCTCTTCTGCTTATCTCCATGGAGTGATGTAGCAGGAAGGTCCTCATCAGATGCTCTTGGGATTCTTAAAGTCCAACAATAAAAACTTTTCTTATAAATTGCCAAGTCTTCAATATTCTGTTATAGCAGCAGAAAACTGACCAGACAGCTGAATTTGAGTATTGTTAATTCTATAATCACCTTCAATGCATCATTTCAGTTTATAGCAGTGGGCTCCAGTTTCTTTGTGCTTGTTATGGGGACTGGACTGGAATGCTGGAGGGTTTCTTACCCCTATTCTTGCTCTGCTCAACAGTTACTGCACTCCTGGGTCACAGAAGGCGTCTCTTCATACTCATCCTTTCTCTGTTGTTACTCAGCTTCAGGTCAAGGGTGTGCTTGGATATATTCTCAGTTTTGCTAGACAAGCTTCACCCTTAAACATTTTCTGTATTATTGGCCCCTGGGGTTGGGGCTTTCTCGGCATTTGTTTATCAGCCTTCTGTGGCAGCTAAATTCTGTGTTGTACATGTAGGCAGAGTCCTGGGCAAGAAAGCTTCCCGTCTCGCCCCCAGTATAGATATCTGCTGTGTATTGAAACAAGATCTGGGACCTAAGTGGCATTCCTCCTGCTCCTTAAGGAAAGATGGTTTTTGCTTCTATCCCTCATCCAGAAACGGGGCATTTTTCCCAGGCTGGGCAGCAAGAGGTTTTCCTAACCCTTCCCCAAGGACAGATAACGTTTCCTTCCACCCCTCCAAGAGAAGCAGTGCATCTTTTCCTGGGTCTGAGGGCAAAAGAGTGTCTTATTCTTACCCAAATGACTTAAGGATTTTGCTTTATATGAGAGAAGGAGAATTATATGGAGAAGTGGGCCTGGTTTTATATCTATCTGTTAATGGCAGCCAGTCCCCACTGGCCCACTTATGCTGTCAAAGAGAGCTCCCTGTATTTCCTCAGTCTGCCCTCAATCTTTTTCGTGAGCGTTTAATGGAGTCATGTGGCAAAGAGCTTGCTAGTGAATACAAGCTTCCCTTATGTCAGGGACTTCCAACTTTCTAGACTGTGATGCTAGCTATACTTGGCCCTTAAATTTTGTAAATTTTACTTAATTCTTCCTTGTTTTTATAGCAGCTATGTTGCTCCTTTGATCTGCCAAAAGTGAAATAGTTTGGGTGTCCAGTCTCTTCATAAAAGGGCTTATCACTCATCAGAAATCAGCTTACTTGGTTGACATGTTACCTCAGTTCTCTGATGGGCTCAATAAAAGTTATGATTTTGTAGATTGACTTTTTCTTATTGTTATGTGATAGCCACATTCTTTTGTGGCTTTCCAAAGCCTAAGCAGAAGCAGAACTTCATGAAACTTTTGTGATGTATGTCTCTGCTTGTGTGTATCTTCGTAGTCTAAATGTAAAATATATTTTTTAATTTGTTTTTTTCTAATTTTTTTTATTTTATAAAATGTATTTCTTAACATAGATCAAGGCTAAATTTTTTTTAAAAGTAGTTCAAGGCTAAAATTTTTTTGAAAGCTAACTTTTTAGGAGTGTTTGCAACTGGTTTCATATTTTGTGGTCCAGAATTGCTTTCTTAGGGGTATGTTACCTTTGAGGATAGCTGCTTCCTTAGACTTCCTTCATTATCCTTTTGGTTTATTGACATGACTTTTCGTTAGGGAACACTTTAATATTCTTAGTCCCTAAAAGCCTTTCCTTTATCAAAAAATAGATAGGTAAAAAGACTAAGTATGATTTTTAAAATATCTACTCTGAACAGTTTATAATTTAAGAAATTACTGCAGTATTCTCTGTGATCAATTGCCCAAAGAAATTAGTCTCTATTAGAAAATTTCATTCCTACTCCTAAGAAATAATTTAGATAATTTGACCAAATAAACTCAAATTTTCTAATACTTTTATACTATTTGTATTTTTATTTAGAGTTTTGGAGGCTGGAAAGGCAAATGTTATTTTACCAAAAAGTTCACCAAGTGGAATAACTCATGTGATTGCCAGTAATGCAAGAATTAAAGCTGAGAAAGAAAAGGATAACTTTAAGGCTCCATTTTATCCAATTCAGTATCTAGGGGATTTTCTTTTAGAGGTAAGTAAAAAAAAAAAAAAAAGTAAACATTTTATTTTGTTTCGTGTGTTCGTTTTATAAAATATTGATATAGCAAAATATAAAAGTGTTGTTCTAACTTTTGAAAATATATTGATAGTAATTTAAATGACACTTTTGAAAGGCAGTGGCTCTCAATTACTTAAATATTCATGAATACTTCTATAGATTTGAAAAAAACTTGTTAAATTTAACATTTATTTTGAGTCTCTGCTTTTGTTTTCAGTGCTTTCGTGATAAGTAGGACAAAATAGTTTTAAGTATTTTGTCAGAGTATAAATAAAATTATAGAATAGATAGTATTATATAGTGTTATATGAGAATTTGGGGGTTATTTTTCCTTTCAAAAAGAGAGACCTATTTCTAAGGGTTTAGAAATATTGTCCTGTCCTATTCCCCTACATTTTCCTCCTGACTTGGTACAAGTAATGTTCCTCAAGTTGTTTGAATGGGAATCAAACTCTGGAAGAAACTGTCCAGTAGATAAGCAAAGAAGAATTTTGAGCACTCAGAGTAGAAGAGAACTCTTAGTATGTCCAAAAATGACCTTCATATAGGAAAAATCATCTTCAGTGTTTCCCATTTTGTAGATACCATATCTACAGATATGTTTTATCTAATACTTTATATCAGAGATCTGGGAATTATCCTTAAAATCTTTCTTTCCTTTACTCCTCTCATCTGTCAGCTACTAAGTCTTACTGATTTTATCTCAAGTAATTCTGGAATCAAACTACTTCTCTCCTTCTGTACTAACGTCATACTGTGTTTATCTTCTTTCCTCTATACTCTTGGAATAGGCTTCTGATTATTCTTCCTGTTACTCTACCTTTTTACTCTGATTTCCTAGTTACTCTTACCTTTCTCTTTAGTATATTCTAGTTCATTCAGAAAAAGCAATCAAAATGCTCTTTTAAAACACTATTGATCCTGTCACTCTCCTATGTAAAACCCTTCAATGGCTTCCCATTGCCCTTAGGACAAAGTCCTAAATATCTAATATGGCTTACAAGTTCCCACAGGATTCCTGTCATTCCTGTCTTTTCAGTTATATCCTGCTTCACTCTTATTTATGCTCACTATGCTATATACATGAAAACTCCTCCCAGTTTCTTAAATAAGCTAAGCTACTCCTAACTCTGTCTTCTCAAAAGATATTTTTTCCTCCTGAAAAGTTATTTCCCACTACTCCTTCACTCTCTGGGTCTTCCTACCTTCTGCTCATGTTTCAGGTTCTGTTTTGTTACTCTAGAGGGAAGTCTTCTTGTTCCCTTTACTCAGTGAGGTTCACCTATGTGTTCTCATAGCATTATTTTGCTTGGTACCCTGCACAATTACAGTTAAGTAATTGACTGATTATTTGGTTAATGTCTGTTTCCGCTTGTAGACCAAAAGCTCCTTGTCATCAGGCATCCTGTCTTTTCCACTGTTATATTCTGATCGCCTCACAAAGAGCCTGGCACATGGATTCTCATTCAATATTTATTAATAGAGATTTTGTGAAAGATGTTTGAGTCTTCCAAAAATACATATAATGTACCATCATATAGTTGCCTTTCCTTAATGGGTAGCAGCAATGTATATTGGAAATTTGACCTTATTCAAAGAATGAATCTGCTTGGACTATAGATAATCTCATTGTCCTTGACAGTCATTAGTTAGGAATGAGCATGTGAACCAATTCTGATCAATGGGTCATGAAGAGAAGTATGTAAGAGCTTCTACGAAGTTGTTTATTCATTCTGAGAAAAGAGTTACTGATAGGCTGACTCCTGCTAGATAGGAACACAGAAGAATGTAACCTGAATTACTACTGGAAGCCATTCTTTAATCTTGAAGAGAAATAGCCTTAGGGTGAAACCAGCCCTGTACTTAGCAGAGTGTAGAGATAGAATCTGGACCCTGACTGCTACTTAAGTTGCTGGATTAACCAACACTGAAACCTGTTTTATCATTAGACTACATTGCTCTTCTGTATGGTAATTCATTTCCATGTTGTTTAAGTTAGTTTGGGTTGGTTTTCTATTTTTTACAGCCAAAAGCACACTATCTGATAGACCTCTCTGAATAGTTTAAATGTAGTATTAGCTATGAACAGAATGAAAGATGTTTTTAACTAGATTAGTAAAGGTATATTAATTTTATTTTTTCTTTGGAAAATAATGCTTACAGTGCAACATATACTGTGCATTATCTACAATCTTATTTTGCACTATTCTAACAACATTCATATCTAGCTGCTGAAATAGTGGAGGGCAGCAATAGTATATCAACCAAAATGGCAGACAATCTCTAACTTATATTTGGTTTTAGAATACATTGTTTTATAAGTTCTGGATCAAATGGCTGGCAGTTCATAACCAATCCAAATAAGGAAGGCATATTGTGATCACTTAAGTTAACTTTATTTCAGTATCTTGCTTTTCTTTTGTATAGATTATATTATAATCCTCATTAGATGGATTTTGAAGTGTCATCTAAGAAGAGTTGCCATGTAAAATGACTGAGTTACAATAACAATAAGGCCAGGTGTGGTGGTTTTGTAATCCCAGCACTTTAGGAGGCTGAAGCAGGAGGATCACTTGAGGCTGGGAGGTTGAGACCAGCCTAAGCAACGTAGTGAGACTCCATATCTACCAAAAATTTTTAAATTTGCTGGGTGTGGTAGCACACATCTATAGTCCTAGCTGCTCTGAAGCTGAGTCAGGATTCCTTTAGCCCAGGATGTTGAGGCTGCAGTGTGCTCAACTGATTGTGCCACTGCACTCCAGCCTGAGCAACAGAGTGAGACCTTGTCTATTTTTTTTAAAAAGAGTTAACATTATTGTTTTAACCCTCTTAAACTTTTTGAAAAGCTTCTGAGTATATCAGAATTTGAAATCTATTTAGTTCAGGTTTATAGATATTTATTGAAGACTGTTGCTGTACCAGGCATTATGCAATGCACTAGGGATATGAAAATGAATAAGATCATATATCACACTTTGAGATGCTTACTATTTAGTGAGGGAGAAAGAGTGTGGACACTGTTATTTGCAATTCATATGAATTGCAGATTTCTAAAACTGTGTGAAAGGTACAGGAATACAGAGGAACAAATGACTAACATATCTCAGTTGTTTGGCCCAAGGAAGGTTTCATAAAAATGAGAGGCTACCTAGGAATACTGAAAACTTATCTTGACTACTTAAGAAAGAAAAATGAACTACAACAGTCTTAAAGGAATATATTAGGAATAACAGAAACAGTGTAGACTTTTTGAGCCAGATTAACTAATTTGTGACATAGATTTATAATGTAGTACTGTGACCATAGGAGAGTCATTTATTGATTGCCTTAGTTTCTCCCTTTGTGTGTAGAAGCTAATGTTACATTGTTTTGGTGGTTATGAGAATTATTACAACTACTACTTTGAGGTAATAGTGAGTGGTTACTATGGTTCAGGTACTATGTTAAACATTTTACATGCTCAATCTAATTTAAAATCCTCATGTTCGTTTGTAGTATGTATTATGACTCCATTTACTGTTTAGAATAAATTTTGAGGTAAAAATGAGGTTAAGTAACTTGCCCAAGATCCCACAGCTGTCATTTATCAGAGCAGAAATTTAAAGCCAACCACTCAGCCAATTTTAAGGCTTCTTTCCTCAAATCTTGCTTTCCGTGATCCCTTTTGTCTCCCTATTTTGAGTCTTACTAGATTTCCAGTCTCTTTGTAAGTAGTTAAAAAATAATGAATGCTGTAATCAATACCTAAACGAATATCTCTTCATAGGATTATGAAATACAATTTAAACATCAGGGTATAAGTACAAGTTAAGAACCAAGTAGCACTCAGAGGACTCCTTTTCTTGATTTATCTGGCTCTTCATCTTCTTATGCATCTGGTCTAATCAGTCCAAGTTGTGTGACAGATACTTTGGCTGAATATTAGGATAAGACCTGGAGACCAGAGTATATCAATTATACCTAGCCCAAGACAGGAAACTAAGTCAAATATCAGAATCAAAAGCCAACTCTCATTGTCCCAGCTGTGTTGCCCTACTCCTAGATAATAGAATAAGTAGCTGATTAAGCAGGCTTTCAGTTATCCTTTAGTGCATAGCACTATACTGTGGTGTATGTATACTATAGTATATACGTATACTAGTCTTGGACTGTCTTTCTGAGATTTTAAAAAGAGACAGACACCCAATGCCTAGTACATATGTTGGCACTAAGATACTTATAACGAATAAAATTGAATATTTATAGTTAAATAAAATAATTGCTGTATATTTCATAAGAGTCACCAAGTAGACAAAGTATTAGTGGCTTAAGGAAAAATATCTCTGGATCATTTGTTTAGCTGTATAGAAAATAGATTATTTAATTTCAAAACTTTAAATGTTAAACCTTCTGTATCAGATTGTGATTTTTAAATAGTTAACTTATATAGGATACTTCTATCATACATCCTAATTTACAGCTTCATATGTAGCATCTGAAATAGACACATAAGTAAATATATTGGATTAGGAAACAGTTTATTTTTTGCTTTATTGTTGTTGATCAAACAAACTTTTATGATACCATTATATTCCCTTGGTATGTTCCTTTGCATTCTCTGTAACGAGAATGTGTATGGGATTAATTCATCCTGTATTCTGGACATTTTTTGAGGACCTGAGCCTATGAATTTGTCCTCCCATTGCCAACCATGTGAAATTTAAAGCCAGAAACTCATTTCCCTCCCCCGCTGCAAGTTGTCCTTAACAGAAATTGTTGTTGATACATTCATTCTTGGTCCCAGTAATAGGAAGGGAGAAAAATCTTTATTTTCTTAGTTTTCAATTTCACCTTTCTGAGTTGCTGATAAAGAAATTTAATCAGCTATTCTCAGGGATTATTCTGTCGTTTCAGAATTGCAGCCTGCTAAAAGTGTGGCCCTCATTTTAGCATAGGAAGCCAAGTGCAAGTGAGTGGGAAATAAAGATCACATTATAGATCTTAACACATTTTGTTTTTTTATAATTGTTGCCTAGGAAGACTGTGATTCTCCAGTCTCTTTGGGTAGAGGTAGTACATCTCTGAACAGCCAGCCTCCTTTCTTTCTTCTTTCTTTTTCTTTCTTTCCTTTCTTTCCTTTCCTTTCTTTCCTGCCTGCTTTCTTGCCTGCTTGCTTGCTTGCCTGCCTCCCTTCCTTCTTTCTTTCCTTCCTTCCTTCCTTTCTGTCTTTCTGTCTTTCTTTCTGTCTCTTCTCCCCTCCCCTCCTTTTCTCTTCTCGCTCTCTCGCCCAGGCTGGAGTGCAGTGGTGAAATCTTGACTTACTGCAGCCTCTGCCTCCCGGGTTCAAGCAATTCTCCTGACTTACTCTCCCGAATAGCTGGGACTACAGGTGCGTGCTGCCACAAATTTGTGTATTTTTTGTAGAGACAGGGTTTCACCGTGTGCGAGGATGGTCTTGATCTCCTGACCTCATGATCCACCTGCCTCAGCATCCCAAAGTGCTGGGATTACGGGTGTCAGCCACTTCACCTGGCCTGAAAAGCCTTTCATAATTACATTTTGGGAACTGCCATGAACTCACTTTTATTCCCAGATCTTTATATTGCTAAGCTTACAGAATTATATGTGTAAGTGCATATGCAAGAAATTTTAAAATAATTATTGGAAGCTGATTTATGAATTCAATTTGGGTTCCTTGACAAGAGAAATTTAGTCGTTTGAGATAGAGCTAGATTAAGATAATTGTTGTTTATTGCTATTCAGGTAAGAGTGTTGTGTAACCTTTTCCTCTCTGTGTGGGGTATACTTGCAAGTGAGAAGTCTTACCAGTAAAAAACTGAAAAATAGTGCAAGAAAAAGTCTTATCTATAATTGATGATTTTTAAAATCTAGATTGTAACTTTAACTTGGATAGGGACTAGATAAAATATTTTTGTTATTTGTTATTCGTAAAAATCATTGGTTGTTAGTAGGTCAGCAAGGCATTGGCTTTTCTTGAGATATGCAGAAACACTTTATTCAGGACCTTTGCTGTAATGATTTTTTTCCCTGAAAGATTTTTATCAGTGTTTAGTAACCTTTGATTTAAGAGGGTGCTTTTTACCTACTTATTTGACAAAGTATGTAATTATAAAGTTGAATACTATAAAAAGTACATGATGTTGAAAATACACTTAGATGATTGCCTAAACCATTTTTACATACATACAGAAAGAAATTCAGAATGATGAAGATTCTCAAACAAGTTCTGTTTGGACTAAACATAGCAATGAAGAAAAAAACAAAGATTTCAAGAAAGATGCAGCATTTCTTGAAATGAAAGGTGCCTTAAGAGAGACCATGTATAGAACCCAGGTAAACTTTATAGGCTGAAAAACATACATTTCTCATATTTCTTACAGAATTGTGTGAGAGGCAAAGTATAGTGGAAAAAAACAGATACTGGAATCAGAAGGCTGGTGTTTGAACCATGTGTTTATAGTCTATGGCTTGAGCATGTTAGGAAATTGTCCTGTGTCTCTGTTTTGGAACTCTTGCTGCAGTAACGTTTGTATGCATATAGAAATACAGAATTCCTTTTACATAGTGTATAATTAATGGTATAATTAGTTACTTAAAAACTCTGGTATGTTTAGGTAACGTGTGTTTTATAAAGCATTTTCTTACCTGAGATCACAATATATATTTATAATTCATGTAAATTGAAGTATTTAACTGTATATAGAATAAAATTTAAAATATACAAATGAATTCTGATTGATTTGTAAAACAATGAAACAGAAAGTACTTTGAACTTGGAGCAATGAAGTACCTCAAGAAAGCATATATGGTGGCTCTCAAGTACAATTTTTCAAACAGCAGTAGCAACCACAAAAAGGACATTATTATTTCTGCTCTAGAAGAGTTAATATTCAGTTATGTTCAGTTTCATATTGTGTTTTATAAAGCAGTCTACTTGGTTAATTTATCAAATTATTAACCTCATAATTATTAGTCTAAACTAAAAGTTTTATGTATAAGCAGGAAAAAAAATCAAAATAGTTTTTCCCATATCTGTCAAATATTTTTGAAAAATAATTCTAGGAGTAATTTGGAACTTTTAAAATTCCACAGTTTCCTAAGAAATTGTATGTGGCAAGATTTACCACAACTTCTTAAACTTAAAGTATTTTTGCATTTTTTCTGATTTTTTCAATGTATGTTGATATTTATGTGGCTTATAAGACTACTTTTTGTAATTTACTATATGTGCTTGTTTTAATGAGAAGCTTTTTTGAGTTGATGTGCCTCTTGTGAAATATGCATTGTGAATCACAGTATATAGCATTTTTACATATAGAAAGAAATGTAAAATGATGGCATTATTAAAATAAATTTAGTTTTGAATAAACATGGCAGAAGAATAAAACAGAGATTTTGTAAAAGAAATGGAAAATATTAAAATACGTATACAGTCATGTACACACAGTTTTGGTCAACAACGGACTTCATATATGACAGTAGTCTCCTAAGATTATAATACTATATTTTACTATGCCTTTTTATGTTTAAATACACTAATACTCAGCATTGTGTTGCAGTTGCCTACAGTATTTAGTACTGTAACATGTCATAAAGATTTGTAACCTAGGCGCAATAGGCCATACCATATAGACTAGGTGTGTAGTAGGCTGTACCATCTAGATTTGTGTAGGTAGAGGCTGATGTTTGCACAATGACAAAATCACCTAATGATGTACTTCTCAAAACACATCCCCATCAAGCAGTGCATGACTGCATATATGTCTTCTTGAGTTCTTTTTAGGACTCAAATTATATATGTAAAATTCAAGTAGAAATGTCTTTTTTTAAAACTATTTTGATATAATGAATAAACAACATGATTTTTAATACTACGTAATCTGAATTAAGCACATAAGTAAACTAAATGAAGCATATATGTTAACATACTATAAAGCTTTGTGAACTGAAAACATTTATGTTCTGCTTGATCTTATATAATTCAGGGAGCTCTTTACTATATTTAACCTTGTATGTATATTTTACACAACCTATGTTCCTGGATGGGTTCTTTTGTGACTTGTGTTGATTGTATTGAGGCTTTATTTAATCCACAGTCTTAACTAAATTACTTTTACAAACATGCAGAAAGAAATACAAAATCATGATGAAGATATTAATGTTGGTTCTATTTTGACTGAACATCACAAAAAAGAAAAATCCAGTGGTTTTAGTAAAGATTTGAAATTTGTTAAAATGAGAAATACCTTTGGAAGGCATACATACGAAAATAAGGTAAAACTTTCCAAATTAAAAATAATTTTTTTAGTATATGTGTGTTTATAGTACACTTTTCTGCAGCTTTAACAAATATATAAAATGAGTTCTTATGTATCCAATATCTATATTAATAAATAAAGCATTACCGGCTTTTAACCTTTGTCTTAGAATTTGTGTTAATTCTTTCCTTATTTTTCATTATAGTTTTAACAGCTCTGTGTGTATTCCTAACCATATATGGTTTAGCTTTGTCTATTAATGAACATGTTACTTTATGTTATTTGTAGACTTTTTTTGCTGGTGTATATAAAATTGTATTGACTATGCCACAATTATATCTTTATCTGTTTTACTGTTGATAAGCCTTTAGGCTTCTATTTGTTGGTTTGTATGTTTGATTGGTAGATTTTTGCAATTATGAAGAATTCTGCTATGAATAGTGTGAACATTACCTTGTATACCTCTTGGTATACATGTTCAGTAATTTATCTGTCTTAGTTGGTATATTCCTAGGAAATAGAGTTGCTGGGTCATAAGGACTGTGCATGTTCAACCATACTAGGCAGTGTCCAGCTTTTTTTCAAAATATTTTACTAATGTACACTTACTCTGTCAATGGACAAGATTTTCTGTTGTTCGTACTTCTTTATTTTTTAATGTGGTATATACTTGTATGAAAGTCACTCTGGAGTTTATTTGTATTTGGTAACATATGTCATTGATGTTGAGATTTAATTTGGTCTAAATACATGTAGAAGGAAATTAAGAGAAAAGATGAAGATATTCAAAGGAGTTATGCTTTGAGGAGAAAACGCAAGAAAGAAAAAGAAAGCGATTGCAAGAAAGACGTTGAACATGAAAAAATTGAAGGTACCTTAAGAAGGCACATGTATTATAGAGATCAGGTAAAGCTATAGCTTTATTTCTAATTTTTTGGTTGTTCTCTAATCTAGATATATAATACTGTATGTTTTATGAAAAAATCTTGAGTCAGTCTGGTACAATATTCATAGTTAATATTCCAGTTAACTTTGGTCCACAGTTAATGTATTTCTACATGCATACACAAAGAAATGTGAGTTAATAATCAAGGTATTCCGTCAGTTTGTTCTGCCTGAATGTAATGTATAAGAAAAAGAAACTGGAAAAGACTATTTCTTAAAATGAAAAAATCCATAAAACTACATGTGTGTATAGTTGGGTAATACTTTCTAATGTAAAGTTTATTTTTTATTTTGCTCTTTCTTTTGTATAATACAAATCATTATTAATGAGATCTTGTTTTAAAATTGAATCCTTCATGGGTAAATTTTCTCTAGAGTATGACTTTTTAAAAATCTAAACCATACCATGGGCTGGATGTGGGGGCTCACACCTGTAATCCCAGCACTCTGCAAGGCCAACGGAGCAGATTGCCTGAGCCCCAGAGTTTGAGACTAGACTGGGAAACATGGTGAAACCCCATCTCTACCAAAAATACAAAAAATTAGCTGGTGTGGTCGTGGGTGCCTGTAGTCTCACCTCCTTGGGAGACTGAATTGGGAGGATTGCTTGAGCCTGGGAGGCAGAGGTTGCAGTGAGCCAAGATCTGCACTGCACTCCAGCCTGGGTGACAGAGTGAGACCCCATCTAATTAATTAATTAATTAATAGCATGCCATGCCATACCATGTTTATATGTATATATTCAGAAGGATTTCAGGAAAATGATAAAGGTAAATAGGTAATGAATTTTGATTTGTGTGACCAAGGCAACAACAAAAAAGCAGTTCAAGGAAAGATTTGGAACAAGATAAAGTGAAAAGTACATATGTAAATATCAGTTAATTCTTTACAAATTGAAATGTTTGGGTTGTTTTTTTTTTTTTTTTTTTTTTTGAGACGAAGTCATGCTATCACCCAGGCTGGAGTGCCATGGCAATGATCTCGACTCACTGCAACCTCTGCCGCCTGGGTTCAGGCGATTCTCTTGCCTCAGCCTCCCAAGTAGTTGGGATTGCAGGCACTTGCCACCGTGCCTGGCTAATTTGTGTATTTTTAGTAGAGATGGGGTTTCACTATCTTGGCCAGGCTGGTCTTGAACTTCTGACCTCATGATCCACCCACCTCGGCCTCCCAAAGTGCTGGGATTGCAGGCGTGAGCTACCACGCCCAGCCAAAATATTTGCTTTTTAAGCTTTTTCTTTCATTATGTAATCTTGATATATGATTGTGAAGATCTTTGCTGTGGTTAACAAGGTATGAATGCGTTCCTCTTACATTGTCCTTTGTGATACCATCTTTGTTGACACTATCTTTAGTACATTTTCTAAAATCATTTTACTTTGCTATGTGCAGAAAGAAATGAAGAATTCTATTTTTACTGAATACACCAAAGAATCAAAAAACATGGATATCAGGACAGATGTGGATATTGTTGAAGTAAAACATGCCTTAAGGAAGCACATATATAGAGCTCAGGTAAAACTTGGCACATGAAAAATTTTGTATAATATCCTGTCTTACTATAGTGTAATCAAAATATAATTATATACACATAAACACATATGATTCATTAGTATGCTTAATATGTCTTAAAATAATTTTCTTAGTTTATTGGTCTGTTATAGAGGAGTAATGTATTTGGGCATTATTACGTTAAATAGGCTCAATTCTGTGCTACATATACCTCAATAATGTCACAGATAAGTCATGTGCTTGAAGTCTTGGCCATAAAGCTTTCCCTGAAGTGTTTCCCCTCTATAATTTTATAGTTTCGGGTTTTACCTGGAAGTCTTTAATTCATTTTGAGTTGATTTTTGTATATGGTGAGAGATTACCAGTCTAGTTTCATTCTGCTTATGGTTATCCAGTTTTCTCAGCAACATTTATTGAAGACTCTCCTTTCCTCTGTGAATGTTCTTGGCACCTTGTCCAAAATTAGTTTGCTTTAAATATGTGGATTTATTTTGGGGTTCTCTCTTCTTCACTGGTCTATATGTCTGTTTTTATACCAGTACTGTGCTGTTTGGGTTACTATAGCTTTGTGATATACTTTGAAGTCATGCAGTGTTTGCCTCCAGCTTTTTTCTTCTTGCCCAGCATTGCTTTGGCTATTTAGGGTCTTTTGTGGTTGTTTACAAATTTTAGGATTGTTTATCCTGTTTCACAGAAGAATGTCATTGGTATTTTGATAAGGATTGCATTAAATCTGTAGATTACTTTGGGCAGTGTGGTTATTTTAACCATATTAATTCTTCAAACTTATGAACGTGGAATGTCTTTCCGTTTGTTTGTGTCCACTTCAATTTCTTTCATCAGTGTTTTGTAGTTTTTTCCTTGTAGGTATCTTTCACCTCCTTGGTTAAATATATTTCTAGGTATTTTATAATTTTTAGAGCTCTTGTAAGCGGGATTGCTTTCTTGATTTATTTACAGCTAGTTCATTATTGGTATCTAGAAAGGCTACTGATTTTTGAATGTTAATTTTTATCTCGTAACTTTACTGAATTCATTTATTAGTTTTAAGTGATTTTTTATTTTTGGCAAGTCTTCATGTTTTTCTACATGCAAGATCATGTCGTCTCCAGAAAGGGATAATTTTACTTCTTTTCCAATTTGGATGCCTTTTCTTTCTTTTATTTGCCTGATTGCTCTGGTGAGGATGCCTTTCAGTACTGTGTTGAATAAAAGTGGTAAAACTAGGCATTCTTTTCTAATTTCAGTTCTTACAGGAATGGCTTTCATGTTTTTCCCATTCCACATAAGTTAGCTATGGATTTGTCATGTATGGCCTTTGTTATGTTGAAGTATGTGTGTGCCTAGTTGGTGGAGAGTTTTCATCACGAACGAATTTTGAAGAAATTTTATTAAACGCTTTTTCTGCATATATTGAAATGATCATATAGTTTTGGTCCTTTGTTTTGTTTTTATTAATTTATTTATTTGTATATGTTGAACCATCCTTGCATCCTTGGGATAAATACCACTTGATCATAGTGCATTGTCTTTTTGCTGCATTCTTGAATTTAGTTTGCTGGTATTTTGTTAAGGATTTTTGCATCTGCATTTCTCAGGTATATTGTCCTGTAGTTTTCTTTTTGTGTTGTGTGTTTGTCTAGTTTTGACATTAGGGTAATGATGGCCATGTAGAATGAGTTAGGAAGAATTCCCTACGCTTCAATTTTTTGAAACAGTTTGAAAAGTATTGTTGTTAGTTCTTTATATGTTTGGTTGAATTCAGCAATAAAGTCTTTTGGTCCTGGGCTCTTTTTGGTTGGGAGAGTTTTATTACTGATTAAATCTCATTACTCATTGGTCTGTTCAGGTTTTCTGTTTCTTCCTAATTCAATCGTGGTAGTTTATATGTGTCCAGGAATTTATTCATTTCCCCTAAGTTTTTTAATTTGTTAACATATAGTTCATAATAGTCTCTAATGATCTGTTGTATTTCTGTGATATCAATTGTAATGTGTCCTTTTTCACTTCTGATTCTATTTATGGGGTTTTTTCTTTGTTAGTCTAGCTAATGGCTTATTGATTTTATCATTTCAAAAAATTACCTTATTTGTTTCATTGATCCTTTGTGATTTTTTAGTCTCTATGTTGTTTGATTCTGCTCTTTATTATTATTTATTAATATATTATGAAATTTTATTCTTGTAGTTATCTTTATAATAATGTTTATTAATTTATAATTAATCTAATTATATTACATTTTATTTATTATTTATTTCCTTCTACTAATTTGGGGTTTGGTTTGTTCTTGCTGTTCTGGTTCCTTGAGGTACATTGTTCGGTTGGTTATTTGAAATCTTTCTACTTTTTAGATACAGGCTTTTTTTTTTTTTTCCTGTAAATGTCACATTTAGCATTGCTTTTGCTATATTCTATAGATTTTGGTGTGTTTTTTTTCCATTTTCATTTGTTTCGGTTTTTCACCATTTTTGTCAGATTTATTTCTAAATACTAAAATACTACATATTTTTATGGATTGTTAATGTTTTGATTTTTTTATTACAATTTCTAATTGTTCATTGCTAGCATATAGATATGTAATTGATTTTTGTACATTGCTTTGTGTCCAGAAGCCTTGAGAAACTCACTTATTGGCTTGTTTGTTTTAGATTCCAATGAGTTTTCTACATAGTCATTTCATCTGTGAATAAAGTTATTTCCTTCTTTGTGTGTGTGGGGGGGGTGGTATGAGGGTGTGGGTGTGTGTGGGTGGGGAGGGTGTGTTTAGATATATATATATTTTAAGTTCTGGGGTACATGTGCAGAGCATGCAGATTTGTTACATAGGTATACATGTGCCATGGTGGTTTGTTGCATCCTTCCCCCCGTCATCTACATTAGGTATTTCTCCTGTTCTTATCCCTCCCCAATCCTCCCACCACATGCTATCGCTCCCCTAGCTCCCCCGACCCCCCGAAAGACCTCAGTGTGTGATGTTCCCCTCCCTGTGTCCATGTGTTCTCATTGGTCAGCACCCATTTATGAGTGAGAACATGCAGTGTTTGGTTTTCTGTTTTGTGTCAGTTCACTGAGAATGATGGTTTCCAGCTTTATCCGTGTCCCTGCAAAGGACATGAACTCATCCTTTTTTATGGCTGCATGGTATTCCATGTGTATATGTGCCACGTTTTGTTTATCCAATCTGTCATTGATGGGCATTTGGGTTGGTTCCAAGTCTTTGCTATTGTAAACCGTGCCACAATAAACATACATGTGCATGTGTCTTTATAATAGAATGATTTATAATCCTTTGGATATATACCCAGTAATGGGATTGCTGGGTCAAATGGTATTTCTATTTCTAGATCCTTGAGGAATCGCTACACTGTCTGCCACAATGGTTGAACCAATTTACACTCCTGCCAACAGTGTAGAAGCCTTCCTGTTTCTCCACATCCTCTCCAGCATCTGTTGTCTCCTGATTTTTTAATGATCACCACTCTAACTGGCATGAGATGGTTATCTCACTGTGGTTTTGATTTGCATTCTCTAATGACCAGTGATGATGAGCTTTTCTTCATATGTTTGTTGGCTGCATAAATGTCTTCCTTTGAAAAGAGTCTGTTCATACCCTTCACCTACTTTTTGATGGGGTTGTTTGTTTTTTTCTTGTAAATCTGTTTTAGTTCTTTATGGATATTAGCCCTTTGTTAGATGGGTAGACTGCAAACATTTTTTCCCATTCTGTTGGTTGCCAGTTCACCCTAATGATAATTTCTTTTGCTGTGCAGAAGCTCTTAGGTTTTAATTAGGTCTCATTTTTCTATCTTGACTTTTGTTGCCATTACTTTTGGTGTTTTAGTCATGAAGTCTTTGCCTATGCCCATGTCCTGAATGATATTGCCTAGGTTTTCTTCTAGGGTTTTTATGGTGTTAGGTCTTATGTTTAAATCTTTAATCCATCTGGAGTTAATTTTTGTGTAAGGTGTCAGGAAGGGATCTAGTTTCAGTTTTCTGCATATGGCTAGCCAGTTTTCCGAACACCATTTATTAAATAGAGAATCCTTTTCCCATTGCTTGTTTTTGTCAGGTTTGTCAAAGATCAGATTGTTGTAGATGTGTGGCAGTATTTCTGATACCTCTGTTCTGTTCCATTGATCTATATCTATGTTTTGGTAGCAGTTTGATTACTGTAGCCTTGTAGTATAGTTCGAAGTCAAGTAGTGTGATGGCTCCAGTTTTTTTTATTTGTTTAGGATTGTCTTGGCTATGCAGGCTCTTTTTTGGTTCCATATGAAGTTTAAGGTGTTTTTTTTCCAATTCTGGGAAGAAAGTCAATGGTAGCTTGATGGGGATAGCATTGAATATATGAATTACTTTGGGCAATCTGGCCATTTTCACAATATTGATTCTTCCTAACCATGATCATGTAATGTTTTTTCATCTGTTTGTATCCTCTCTTACTTCCTTGAGCAGTGGTTTGTAGTTCTCCTTGAAGAGGTCCTTCACATCCCTTGTTAGCTGTAATCCTAGATATTTTATTCTCTTTGTAGCAAATGTGAATGGGAGTTCACTCATAATTTGGCTCTCTGTTGTTGGTGTACAGGAATGCTTGTGATTTTTGCACATTGATTTTGTATCCTCAGACTTTGCTGAAGTTGTCTCTCAGCTTAAGGAGATTATGGGCTGAGGTGATGGGGTCTTCTAAATATACAATCATGTCGTCTACAAATAGAGCCAATTTGACTTCCTCTTTTCTTAACTAAATATACTTTATTTATTTTTTTTGCCTGATTCCCCAGGCCAGAACTTCCAATACTATGTTGAATAGGAATGGTAAGAGAGGTTATCCTTGTCTAGTGCCAGATTTCAAAGGGAATGCTTCAAGTTTTGCCCATTCAGTATGATATTGGTTGTGGGTTTGTCATAAATAGCTCTTAATTTTGAGATACGTTCCATGAATAGCTATTTCATTGAGACTTTTTAGCATAAAGGGCTGTTGAATTTTGTCAAAAGCCTTCTCTGCATCTATTGAGATAATCAAGTGGTCTTTGTCTTTGGATCTGTTTATGTGATGGATCACATTTATAGATTTGCGTATATTGAACCAGCCTTGCATCCCAAGGATGCAGCCGACTTGATCATGATGGATAAGCTTTTTGATGAGCTGTTGGATTCGGTTTACCAGTATTTTACTGAGGATTTTTGCGTCAGTGTTCATCATTACAAAATTACAGGATATTGCCTTGTAATTTTCTTTTTCAGTTGTGTCTCTGCCAGGTTTTGGTATTAGGATGATATTGGTCTTATAAAATGAGTTAGGGAGGATTCCTTCCTTTACTATTGTTTCGAATAGTTTCAGGAGGAAGGATACCAGCTGATCTTTGTACCTCTGGTAGAATTCGGCTGTGAACACATCTGGTCCTGGATGTGTTTTGCTTTGTAGACCATTAATTGCTGCCTCAATTTCAGACTTTGTTATTGGTCTGTTCAGGAATTCAACTTCTTCATGGTTTAGTCTTGGGAGGGTAAGTGTCCAGGAATTTATCCATTTCTTCTAGATTCACTGGTTTATTTGCATAGAGGTGTTTGTAGTAATCTCTGATGGCAGTTTGTATTTCTTTGGAATCGGTGGTGATATCCCCTTTATCATATTTTATTGCATCTATTTGATTCTTCTCTCTCTCACTTTATATATATATATATTTATATTATTGCATTTCAGGTTTTGGAGTACATGTGAAAAACATGTACATGTGGAGTACATGTGAAGATTGTTGCATAGGTACATACATGGCAATGTAGTCTGCTGCTTTCCTCCCCATCACCTTTATCGGGCATTTCTCCCCATGTTGTCCCTCCCCAAATCCCCATCCCCTGCTGTCCCTCCCTTAGTTACCCCCAACAGACCCCAGCATGTGATGCTCCCCTCGCTGTGTCCGTGTGTTCTCATTGTTCAACACCTGCCTATGAGTGAGAACATGCGGTGTTTGATTTTCTGTTCTTGTGTCACTTTGCTGAGAATGATGGTTTCCAGGTTCTCATCGATTTTTATGGCTGCATAGTATTCCATGGTGTATATA